>RJWM01003423.1:0-113458 GCA_004363535.1 Dasyprocta punctata
CAGCCGTTGCACTGCCACTTCCAGATTTCTTATTATTTTTAATAAGTCTTGTCTCTCTCTCTCCCACACTGTGATTTTCTCTTCAAGATATGAAAGACTATCTTTAGTCTCTTTCAGGTGGTTCTGCCAACTTTTATTGAAGTCTTTGAGTTCCTGGTATTCTCTCTGAATCTGATTGATGCATTCTAAGTTTTTATTTGTGTCATTCTCAATCTCCTTTGATTTTCCGTCCTCCACCTTTCTGGTTATGTCTCCTTTAGAGGCGCTAAGGGATTGCCCAATTATTAATTTCATTTCAATTCTCAGTTGGGCTAACAGTGCCGATTTAATTTCTTTCATAGCTTCATGGAGTTGTCTCCCCACTTCGGTTGTCATCTCCTCTGAAAGTTTAATTTTTGGACTCCCAACCTTGTCTGCCTTTACGTCAATCGGGGTTGTGCTGCTTGTATCGGAGTCCGGAGAGCACCCTCTACCTTTCCTTCTTGGCATTTTCCTGGGCTCTGCTGTGTTTCCCCAGGCCACCTTAGCTCCGCGGATGTCTGGTGAAGTGCGCGTGGATAGGGCCATCCGCCTAATTTCCTCTATCACCCCCAGGGTGCCCGTGCAGATTCCACCAGGACCCTCCAGGGCCTGGTGTGGGCAAGGAACCGTGCCTAATTAGGTGCAGTTCCAGTCTCAAGATGGAAGCCTGTTCCTCGCTCTCCCTGGGGAGTGGGGGGTGGGGGGCTAGGGCCTGCCGAGTTTACTCACTCACCAGCTCGTGACCACCTCTTTCCACGATCAATAGCTGCCTCCACCTTATCCGCCTTAGCCATCTCTGCCTTAGCCACAGAAGTTCAATCGCGGATAGCAAGCACTTTAATCGCACCTTCCCAGTTTGAGTCCGCGTTGATTGGATTGAGCTCCGGTCAGAGGCGCCGCCACCTTTGTTTGTTTACTTCTTTTTTTTTACTCTTTCCATGGGCTACAGTTCTCATCCTAGACTCCTCTTAGGTCCAGAGGATCCATCTCCCTCCCCTTTCCTTCTTTCTGTTATTGTATTATTTTGTATTCTGGCATTTGGGACGTATATTCCAGGGAGTCTCCCTACGGCGGAGTCATCAGGTCGGCCATTTTGCAGGAAGTCCTCTGTGGTCATTGTTAATTCCCTAACATCTTGTTTTGAAGTCCTGTATCATTTTCATTGTTTTGTTGGATTGGATTTTATTCTGTTTTGTTTTGTTTGATTTTATTATATCTATTGGCATGGGCAGCTGTTTTGAAGCATGATGTATTATGGTAGCCTTTTTTGATTTGCTATTTTTGTTTGCTATTATGTATTATGGTAGCCTTTTTTGATTTGCTATTATCTTATTTTGAAATCCTTTATTGCATTCATTGTTTTGGTTTTATTGGTTCTGTTCTGTTCTGTTTTGTTTGATTTTTACTATGTCTGAGGGTATCTGCAGCTATTTTGAAGACCATAAGAAGCATTATGGTAACTATTATTGATTTCCTATTGTTTTGAAGTCTTATGTCATACTGGTTTGTTGTGATTGGCTTTATTCTGTTTTATTTTGATTGGTTTTATTCTCTTTAAAATAAAAAAAGAGAAAGAGGCGTGGTCTAGTGGGAAGTCTTTAGATTACTGGGGGAACATGTCCTTAAAGGGGATTTTGGGATCCTGTCCTTTCTCTTTTGTTCTCTTCTGCTTCCTTGCCATGAACTGGGTGGTTTTGTCCCACCACACTCCTAGCACCATGATGTGCTGCCTTACCACAGGCTCAAAAGCAATTGGGCCAATAGACTATGGAATGCAACCCCTAAAACCATGAGCCCTAATAAACCTTTTCTTTGATTAGTTGATTATCTCAGATGTTTCTTATAGTGATGAAAAACTGACTAGCACAGATAGCAATAATGATGGCATTAACAAACAGGAATAATAATAGCTAATGTGGACTGAATACTTACATGCTAGGGTAAGTGCTTGACCTATACATGTTTTCATTTTCAATTGACCCAGGAGAAAGCCGAGGCCTGGAGACATTAAATACACTGCCTAAGGCAACACAATGCTAAGTGGCAGAGCTAAGATTTGAACTAAGCTCTATCTCACGCCCAAGTTGGTGGGATACTCCATTTCCAGGATGGCTCCTGAGAGAAGCTCCTCCCCAAGTTTCTGGGGAGCCCTGAACCCACAGCAGGGATGATGCACAAGTACCCATTAAAAGCAGATTAAGTGCCACTCTTAAAGCTAACATAAATAATTATTCAGTCTAGTTATGTAAAAAGACTCTAAACTTAAAAAAAAAAAAGACCTAAACAAAACTGTGAAAAGCAACTATACTTGACATCAATGAAAATCTTTATGGAACTCATTTGTTTGTTTTGAAGAGATAAATCAAACAATGAAAATATGAAGTTCTATTGTCAAGTGCTACAAGATCAGATGGGAATTAATATAAGGCACCTGTTGTGGTATGAATTGTGCCCCCCAAATAGGTTGAAGTCCTGCCTCTGGCACCTGTGAATGTGACCTTACTGTATTTGGGAACCGGGTCTTTAAATAATGTGGTAAAGTTAAGATGAGGTCATAATGATTTAGGGAAGACCTTAAAGCCAGAGACTGGTGTCCTCCCGAAAGGAGAGAGTGATGTGAAAACACAGAGAGACTCAGGGTTGAAGACTGTGGAAACCAAGGGGAAATGATGGAGTTTTACTACCTTAAGCCAAGGAACTCCAGGGATTTCTGGCAACCATGAGAAGTGAAGAAAGCAAGAAAGGATTCTTCCCTAGAGCTTTCAGAGGGAGCACGGTCCTGCCATCTCCTCCAGACGTGTGAAATGATACACTTCTCTTATTTTAAGCCACCTCATTTATGATAATTTCTTATAGCATCCCTAGGGAGGAACTATTATATCATTGGTGGGCTAATTATAAACTGATGAAAGTGTTCTTTAAATCGATTCAACATATGTATCAAAATCTTAAAAATTCACCACAAAGTTAAGTCAATAGTAAAGAAACTTAAAAATTCATTTCTCCAGGATTTCTATTTATTATAAACTATCCTAATATGTCATTCATAAATTGAGATACAGAAAAGCTTTATTCATAGTTCATGGCTGGTGCTGAGGCTGTAGGTCAGTGGTAGAGCATTTGCCTAGCATGTGAGAAAACTTGGGTTCAATCCCTAGCACCATCATGAGGAGAAACAAACAAACAAACAAACAAGAAAAAAAAAAAAAGGAAGGAGGGTATCTCAGTTCACTGTTGTATTATGTATAAACAACCTAATGGTTAATGTGAAGAGATGATTAATCTATGGCATATTCACAGGATAAAATGTTAAGCAACTGTTAAGGTATTTCAGTTGCAGTCTTTAGCAACATAGGGAAATATATGTTATGTTAAAAGGAAAAATTTTGGAAATAGAATATTCAATTTAATATGATCATAACTCTGCTAAAATATGCATGGGTAAAAACTAGAAGGAAATTTATCAAAAGAATAATGGTAATTATCTTTGTGTTTTGGGACTATGGATGATATTTTTTCTTTACATCTTTTGGTATTTTAGAAGTACCTTTCATGAGCAAATATTATTTTTTATAACGAGAAAAGGCGCTTATGAAGAAAAGTTAGAGGGATTATTATTAGAGGGTTGAAAAGGACAGGCCTACTGAAGAGTCATCTATGCAAAATGTAAGTCTCTCACTTATTTACCCTGATGATAAAATAAGGGTCAACATTCTTGAACGTCAACAATGTTCATCGCGCTTGTGTTTGCATAGAGGTCTATAGCACCTTACAGGGCTTACAATTTGCAAAACATCTTCACCCCCCCATCTATTGTCACATTTGTTTCATAAAACAAGTCTGTAAAGAATGAATACTGTTGATGCATGCTTATAATCCCAGCACCTTGGAGGCTGAGGCAAGAGGATGGAGCAAGTCTGAGGCCAGCCTGGGCTACGTAATGATTTCAAGATCAGCCTAAACTACATGATAAGACCATATCTTAAAAAAAAAATAGATAGCATTATCCATATATTTTGAACAGTGCTGGATCTTGAGATGCTGTCAGAAATAATTCCTTCACTTACAAAGTATGAGAAGTGCAATAAATGTCCCTTCTGGCTCTAAAATCCTCTGATCCTCTAACTTGTGAGGTCTTGAGAGACAGAAAATCGCCTTGAAAGCCTTTAACTTCATGATCCCTCTGATTTCTTCCCAGAGATGAGATAATGGTTTAAATTTAAAATGTACTCTCGTTCCTTCTCTTCACTTGGCCCCATGCGGAAATCCCTGAAATATCCTTTTTATCTCTTTGCGAATGGTAAAATTAGCAGAGCTCTTTGGACATGGACTTCATCCATTTCCAACTGACCTTATTGTGCACAGAGGCAGTGGTGGCACTGACACCTTCATATGCAATGATTTATTGCAGTGTCTTGGTGACAGTACAAGGGCCGCTATGAAATAGACTCCCTGCCTTTCTCTGTGCTCTCCTTTGACAGTGTCTCATCAGACAGCTGTTCTGTGGATGTGGTTGCCTCTGCTCTTCTTTATCCAAATAATAGAGTCATAAAACCAAAAGACTGGAGGCGATCTTGGCAGGTCAACTCACTCAGCTCTGGAACTGGGGTGAGGGTCACTTCTATACACCCCAGCTCTCACCCCTTGCACAAGCTCTGTTCATTTGAGATCTATTCCAGGGCCAGAGAAAAAGACATCTGAATATAAAGCAAGGATTCCCTCTCCTCAGTGCATTTGTGTTTGAGTATAAATTATAGAGGGCACTTTAATTCTCCGTCCCAGTTTCCAGCAGTACTAGGTCTCTAATGGATTCATCTGAAATTACATTAGCTCCAGACCCATCATTCTTGCCCTGTTTCATAAGCTTGCCTGGAGCAGGCTGATATATTGAGTCTTGCCAATCAGATCACCTAGTATCCTCACAGGATGGCTTTGAAGGGGGGTCTCCAAAGCCTCAGTATTCATTCATAAGCATTTATTAAGTACTTATTAAGTGTGATCCAAAATCCAGAGCTTTTACTTCTCCTTCCTTTCCTCCCTCCCTTGTATCATGGAGAAATGTTTCCACGTCCCTGCTTAGAGTGTGACAGATTCAGTGGGGACACAATGACGAATTACAGATAGCAACTGCCAAAGAGGAGCTCAGGTCAGTGGGGGAGGCAGAAGTATAAATAAACATGAGACAGCTCAGGAGAGGGGAAAACACAGACCTGGCCTTGGAACTGCTGGGTGTTACTCTCTCCTTCCTAGCCCTCATTAGCTGTGGGACTTTGTGACAGGGCATATCATTTCTCTGAGTTATTTCCTTATGTGTAGAGATAATTATACCCCCCTCAAGGCGGGCATGAAGATGAAATAATATGCATATGCAAAACACACAATGCAAAACGTGCTTGATAAATATTTGACTCCTTCCCTTTCAGATAATTATGGTATAATTCTTGTTATAACTCTGGGTATCATTACTTAGGTAATTATGGTATAACAAGGGTGACCATCCAGGTGAGTTATACTAGCACTTATTATAGCGTAGTTATCTGAATAATCATACTTGGAGTTGTATATCCCTAGAGCAAGAGAAAACTCAGGTTCTGACCCTCTGCCCCTGTAGGTGCATGTTGGGGGTGGTAGTGGGGTAGGTGAGGCACAGGGTGCTAATATCACAGAAATTTGATGCACTTTCAAGGAAAACCCCTAGGAAAAATCAGCCTGCTGCTTTGGCTTTATAACAAAACTTGTGAACATTTCACTTGCTAAGTGGTGTCCTTCAGGGATGAGGAAGTCACTCTGAGAGGTCGAAAGGTACAGTGTGCTTTGGAATACTGGGTAGGAGAAATTGGCAAGGAGGGTGCTTCTTCTGAAAGTGGTGGTCAAACAATCTTTGGATCTCACCTCCTGAATTTGTTAAGTTTGCCCTGAGTGGCTGAACTGTAAGGAAGTGAACAAGCAAATTAAAGGAAAAGACTTGGATCATTAGAGTTGCTACTGGAAACACTCTTTTGTGAATCAGTTAGGTTTAATGGGAGTCAGAAGGAGGACACTGAATTCTGACACAAGCATGGTTGCAGGCTGAGCTAACACCTAGGTAATGGGCTGGTCCAGGAGTCAGGGCCAGGATGAAGGCGGGAGCATAGGAAATCATCTGCAGGAGGAAGGCAGCGTCCATCTACACAGTGACCAGAGACATAGAACAAGCACTGGGGTTGTGACTTGGAAGGGTGTTTTCTCATCCTCTGCTTCTCCTTTCTCTCTCTGCTTCCGGGTTACCCTGGGGTAAGCAGCTTTCCAATACCATGCCACTTTGCTATGCCATTTCTGCCTTGAAGCTAGTGACCATGGAGTGAAACTACTGGAAACATGAGCCAAAATAAAATGCTGCTCTTGTAAGTTACTGATGTCAGGTATTTTGTCCCAATGGTGGGAAATATGACTAATACCACAGGCATTCAGGTAACAGGGAAAGGGAGGACATGCCAAAATTGAGGAAGTATGGACCACCAGGGATACTTGGGGACACATTAAAATCTTCTCTAGGCAGAAGGAAGGTTCTTGAAACTGACAAGCCACTGCATACTAGCCATGCTTCCTGGCAATGCCAAGGTCTCTTGTCTATAGCTGGCAACTCTTATGACCATATCTGTTTATCCAAGTGAGAGCACTTAACCTAAGAGAAACATTTTAAAGGTCTTCCAGAGATTGCCCAGGTAACCTGAAAATCAGAGTCCCTGTTGTTGAATATGAATATAAGTTAGAGAGCTATTTGATGGCAGGTAGAGTAGCAGGTATATGGAAAGACCCCAAGAAAAATGGACATAAAAGAATAATATAGCTCTAGAATGGGATTCATGATCTTCAGCTACTGATGGGAAAGTAAGACAACTCAGCTCCTATGATCTCTCTGGTTTTAAACACATTCCCAGTCCCAGTCTCCAAACACTTTGCTGTACCAGGCTTCAGTCTTCCTTGGGTTTGGTTCTTTCACCTGAAACATGGCTGAGCTCACTGCCATTATTTTCCGACTTAGCTTTAACACTACCCACCCATGGAGACTTCATTTCATGCAACCCCAAAAGCCTAAAGCTTTCCTTGGTAGAGGTTGATAATAACAGACTCTTGATCAAATGTTCCATGCACCATTTTATCTCCAGGCTACTGAAGACCTGCATCTCCTATAAAGGTTATAGGACCCTAGAGGGCAGGGGACCTGACTGCTTTAAGCGGTTGGAAGACTGCAAAGAGAGTTTCATTAATGATAAGGATGACAAGGGGTTCACTCCTGAATTAATGACCCTATTCCATTTATGAAAGTTTCACTATTCCTCATAATCTAATTGCCCCTTATTAGACCCTACCTCCAATAGTTGCTGCCCTCGGGATTAAACTCCTAACACAGGAAATTTCAGGGACGCATTCAAGCCATAGCAGATGTGTTAACTGTGTTAATTCAGTGAATTTTAAGTGTTTACAAAAATGTAAACAATGCAATACAAGATTTGATAATGTATATATTTTTAATTTTTAAAATAATTTTTTCTTTCATCCAGAACTGCAGACTTAACCCAGGGTTTTTATACTGAGCTACACTCCTAGACCTTTTCAAATTTTTTAAGTTTCAGAGGCAGGGTCTTGTCCAGACTGTACTTGAGCTTGTGAAGTTGCCTCAACTTTCCAGAGTGCAGGAATCATAGGGGAGTTAGGCAACTCGTTTTTCACTGGACATGGAAACTGTGGAAGTAGCAAAGAGGTCTGGTTGGTGGTGGTCCAATACAGAGGACAGGAAGACCATTTGAAAACTACGGGAAAAGTTCAGATAGAGATAGATGAAACCTTGAACTGAAGCAGGGGAAGAGGAGGAAGACCAAGAGAGGTTGAAAATGTAGTCATGACAGAACTTGATGAATGACTGCATGGGAGGCATGAAGGAGACGGAAGCAATAAGGACAGGATGACTTAGGTTTCTGTTTAGGTTAACAGGAACATAATGGTGGTGTAAATTGAGATAAACTTTTCAGAAGGAACAAGTTTGGAGGGAAAATTATATATCCAGATGCTTTTATGTTACTGTAATGGGGATGCTGACTGCAGTGGGAGGTGCCATCCTAGGAATCAGGAGAAAGCCAGCACTGAAGATGTAGATTTTGGAGTCACTGGTGTGTAGATTGTTTGTTATGGGACAACACAAGATCATCAGGGCAAGGACTGTGATGGTGATAGGACAAGAAATCTTGGCCTAAAACTGGTGAGGGTTAGAAAGGTGGTGGACTAAATCTAGAAGATCCACTGAGTTGAAGACAAGTAAAGGATGATGTCAGGGTGTTATGGTTTATACTTAGATGTCTCCCAAGAGCCTCATGTACTCATATGCAGGGCTTTTGGAAGTGACTAAATTGTGGGGATGCTAGAGCTGACTTGCTTTGGAGGTGGCCCACTATAACAGAAAATGGCCTCCTCAGTCAGTATACTTCAGTTTCTTAGTTGCCCAGATTATAATTCTTATTCCAGTTCTGGTCACTTCTGTCTCTTAGAAACAGTTGGTCACTGTGATGCATAGCTGGTCACCGTGATGCATATTGTATAAACCAAGCCCCAAGTCATTCTGCCTCTGTACTGCCTGCTTGCTTATCCCATAGAAGTCCTAGACCACCAGAGATCAGTGCCTGATGTTCTGGGAATGATCCTGATCAGTGCCTATTGACATAAATAAATCTGCCTCCAAATCCTGGATACTGTTTTGGTGTTTCTCCTTGCCATTGCATCTGGTGTGTTGTCCAGGAAGACAGACCATGCTGATCTTTTTGGTCACCAGTCATGGCCCTCATGAATTTAGCAAGATCCTCTCTAGATCTGATGAGAAGGCATGCCCTTGAGTTTTCTTGAGTCCCCTCAGAGGTCTGGAGGAAGATTCCTGGCTTCCCGCTTGAGCATTTCACTTTGAATTCCAAAGGGAGGAGGACACAGTCTGTCTGTCTGTGTGTATGTCTGCCTGCCTGATTCTGGTAAGACTCCCAGGGGCACCCCAGTTAGCCTGTCAGTCCTGCTTAGCTGGAGAAGAAGGGGAGTCTGATACACTCTTGTTAGTTAGGACCACCCTCAAGGGAGAGGGGTTAGAATATTTAACCTCTGAGGGCCTGTTCAGTGAATCTGTGAATGAGCAAAATGGGCAGAAGAAGCAATAGGCTGCTCCATCTGTGTACCAAGACTGGGAAGCACTGGTTATGGTGGCTGATTGGTCCCTTACCCGCAGTTCCATGGTGATCAACATGTGACATAACAGAGACCTCACAACCCTCTTAGCTAAGTTGTGCTCAAGTCCCAACAAGGGATTCAGCCAGGTGGGCATCTGAATGGTCTCTCTCTGAAGGGCACCCACCCTTTGTCTGTTGCACCATCATTCAAGGATACACAACACACACTTGAAAGTCAGAGATGGGAACTAATTAAAATCCACAGTCCCTGAGTGCAGGAAAAAGAGCTTCTACAAAGTTAAAAATGAAACCAAACTATAACCTGCATCTCAAAGAAAAAAAAAAAGAAAAAGAAAAAGGGAAAAAGAGGCTCATTCTTCCTGAGAATTCCACCTTGACACCCTTGTTGGCAGCCATAGCCAACACCTATAGCTTTGCTCCCCATTCCAAACTCATCTTCTTCCAGCCAATTGAACTGGTTCCACCTAGCCATTGCTTGAATTTTCCCACAGAGTCCCTCCTTCCAGATTCTTCTGCTTACATGTCTATCTGTGTCAGATGGCATCATCTAATGGTCACCCAAGATGACTGTAAGCAACTCCTTCTGACTGCCACATTTTGGCTGAGGAAAATTGGACTGCCATACCTGACAGATGAGTTGCACCCTGCTGGGCCTTGTCTTAGTTACTTTTCATTCATTGCTGAGACAGAATACCTGATGCCCAAAATTGGGGAAGGAGAAGTTTATTTCTTACAGGTCTTGGGAGTTTCCATCCATACTTAGTTGGCTCCAAGGCAGCATGGCATGGTGGGGCAGCCATTCATAGTGGCTGCCAAACAGCAAGGCTAACTGGCAACAGAGAGGGCAAGAGAGAAAGACAGTGGAAGATGCATTCCTCCTGCCCTTACCCTGTATGTCGGCTCCACCTCTGGGTGGGTGCAGCACTCATATTGCCAATCCCAGTGCTAGACAACAAGCCAATCACAAATGCCAGACTCAGCCCCATCCAAATCATATGAGTCCTTGGGAGGGCACAGGATCCAACCAATACAGTCCTGAATAGATAGGACAGACCAAGCTCTATCAAAGTGGGCCCCCAAGAGCCTATAGTTATTGCAAAAGTCAGGGGCAAACCTGTGACTTTCCTGATATATAAAGGAACAGAATTCTCTGCCTTCAAAAGTTTCCTCTGTCCAAACATTACCATCACCAGGGCAACTGGGACTTTTGCCTGTTGCTCCTTTTTCTAGGCACAAACTTGCAGCCTGGGAGAACATCTCCTTTGCACCAAGCCAGTCAGCTTTCCTCTCATTTGCCATTGACCACCTGCCTCTGATTGTGAAACTCCATCCTGGGGCAACCCCCACCTGCATCAAACATTATCCCCTGCCATGAGAGACTTGGTTAGAAATTCACCCATACATTCAGAGGTTTCTAAACTGCAAAATGTTTATAGATTGTCAAACTAGTGAAATACACCTCTCCTGCCTGTAAAGCCAGTTCAAGATTTCCAAGATGCCAATGCTGTCATGATTGGCCTCTTTATATGCTGCCTTAGGCTTCTGCCACTGAAGTGGTACACCTTCCTGGTACACCTGCCTGGACCTAAAGAATGGTTTCTTCTGCCTTGAGTTGCCTCCTGTCAGCCAGCCCCTTTTCAAAGACCCCAGTTCTGGACTCAGAGGTTAACTGACCTAGACTCAACCTCCCAGAGGTTCAAAAACTTATTTACCTTCTTTGGAGAAGATCACTGCACTTCTGATTGATGACAGCAGCTGCCTGTTGGAAAAGCTGTTCTATGATATCTGGCAGAAACTGGTAACAAGAAAAAAAAACCCCACAAATTTCTTGGAGTTGCTGACTTCTATAAAATCTGGATCCTTGAGTTTGCAAAAACAATAATGCTTACTCAGACTGTTAGTCCCTGGGAGTTCCCAGCAGCATACCTGTGCAAATACTTAGATCCAGTCACTAAGGGCTGCCTCCCCTCTTTGCCTCTGTACTCTAACAGCCACTGTCCTTGTGATCAAGAAAACTGATGAGCTCACCATAGATTGAGACATAACTGTCCAGGTGCCACATATTGTACTAGGATTAACTGTTCTAAAAAATGGACCCCCTGACAGATGCTGAGGATACCTTGTTTATTGACAGAAGTAGCTCTGTTAGTAATGAAGTCTGACAGGCTAGATATGTTGTGGTCACCTTAGACAAAACTATTTTGTCCAAAACTCTCCTGCAGAAGTGATCTGCTAAACTGGAGACTTTTATAGGTAAATGGATGCAACTCAAGACCATACTCATAAGTGAAATAAACCAGATGTGCATGTGTAACATCATGTTGTCTCCTTAGTGTGAGAAGCTGAAAGTGCAAATAAGGCCCAAAATGTACAATAGATGTAAAATGGGATGAGACTTCAAAAGGAAAGAGAAACTGGGATAGGTGAATGGAGAAAAGAAGGAAGGGAAAAGCAAAATTACATATATATGTATATATATATACTAGTTAAGATAGTTATATTACTAATTTCTCTTAGTTCATTGAAAAGAAAAGTTTGTGGTAATATTGTTTGGACAATTAACTGCTGATATCTTATACTCTGAGTAACTAAAGATAACAATATGCATTGTATTAAGCATCGTTACCCTTCTATTATATTGTTTTGAAATTTTGTTTGTTTTTTTCTCTTTAAAATGAATAGAAAGCTTTGTGTTAATATTGCTTGGACAATTAAATGCCTATATCTTGTACTCTGAGTAACTAATTTAAAGATAGCAATACGCAGTGCATTAGCAATTCTTACATGCTGAGACTGGGCAGACTCAACAAGAAGCTAACCAGCCAGCCTTTCTGGTAAGCTGCACAAGTTGTGCAGATTCCAGGAAGAGAAAAATCATCACTCCCTGAGAATCAGCCATGCCTAGACAGGGCAGACCCAACAAGGAGCTAACTAGCCAGCCTTTCTGGTAAGCTGTGCAAGTCGTGCGGATTCCAGGAAGAGAAAAGTCAGATAGCTCCTCCCATGAGCCTACCAGCATGCGGGCTGAGAATCAACCCCCCTCCACCCCGTAAGCCACCTGCTGGTTTGAAGGACAGGCTGAGTTGATAGTAACTAAGGTACATAAAGCAACTAAATACTTGTATTGTTTGGTTGATTTTATAGGCCTGGAGCCAGTGATCTGAGCCTCTCTTGGTGGGATGACAGTATACAATATAGCAAATATGGGGGATTCCTTTCTATCTTGTCTTTGAAAATCAATATTGTTCTCATTGGTTTGCTTTGTTCTGATTAACTCTTTTGCCTTATTCATTATTCTGTTTTGATTGGTTTTATTGTTTTGTTTTTTTGGTTTGATTTTGCTATACCTGATGGAATGGATAACTTCTGTGAAGATAACAAGATATACTATAGTAGCTATTGTTTTCCTAGTATCCTGCTTTGAAGTTCTGTACCAATTTTGCTGCTTTGTTTGGATTGGCTTTGTTCTGTTTTGTTTTGTTGGATTTTTCTATCTTTAAAAACAAATACTCTTCTATTACCTTGCTTTGAAATTTTGTTTTATCATTGTTTTCTCTTTAAAATAAAATTTTAAAAAAGAAATGATCCGCACAACCAACTGCTTCCTGCTGCTGTTTAGAAAACTTCCACTAATGATGCAAAATAATACAGTCCAGAGATCTAAACCCCCTCTAGGGATCTGATGGACTGATCTGCCCCCAACATATGTTCTATAAACTCAAGTTGCTGTGCTGGCACCTGTACCCCTGCAAGCAGCTTAGTCTTCGGGATCGGTGTCACTGGCCCTGACCTCCCATTCTCTACCCAGACTGAGAAGACAATAAAAGTTTGTAGGGTCCTGCTGTAAAAAATCATCCCTAAACACGGCCTATTCTTGATTATTGGCAGTGACAATGGGCCTGTATTTGTAACAGAGGTAACTCAAAAACCAGGTTAAATAAAAACTACATAGAACATACAGGTCACAAAGCTCTAGAAAAGTTAAAAAACAGATTGCAACCAGTTAAAAGACCAGCTATAGCTGGAGATAATCTTGCACACATATACAACCCAGATGCGTATTAACTACCTTTTGACATTTCAGAAATCCAACCTTAGATCTGCTAAAAATTTACCTGGATGACATAGTTCACTTGGTATAGACAGCACACTCAAAGCCATGCTCTAGTTACTCTGGACACTGACCAGTCCATGCATGGCTGAAGCCTGAGTATATCATTCACAGGATTTTTCCAAACCTATTTCCCTTGATTTTTTTTTGTCTTTTCAGGCTGCTTACTTCAGTTCTTACTTCCTTGCCCCCTGCTAGCTGGGTTTTTGTCTTAAACTCTATAGGTGTTTGCCCCAAGAGAACAGAACAATCAATCAAACACTTGAATAAAATTTGATGAGCATCCAAGCCACATTGAATACTCCCCTAGATCAGATTAACTCCCTTGCTACCTTGTCAGACTAATGTTACAAAACAGATAGGCCTAAATTATGTCTCTTCCGAAAAAAAAGTTAGGGAAAAATTCTGTAATAAGATAATCTTAGGGAGCTTAGCTAGGACCCATCCTAAGATCACTGACAACCCTAATGTTACAGCTTCCAATTGGGCCTTGTCTCAAAAGATCACTTGTATATTGCCAGCAAAGATTTGCCAGCGAAACTAAAAGAGGAGGGAAATGTAACAGAAAATGCACCCCCCTCCACCCCTTCCCCAGTATGCTTCAGTTTCTTAGTTGCCCAGGTTATAGTTTCTGTTCTGGTTCCTGTTGCTCCTGTCTCTTAGAAATGACTGGTCACTGTGATGCATAGCTGGACACTGTGATGCACATTGTATAAACCAAGCCCCAACTGCCTCTGTACTTCCTGCTTGTTTACCCCATAGAAGCCCTAGATCACCAGAGAACATGGCCTGATATTTTGGAAATGACCTCAATCAGTGCCTGTCAGTGTACATAAATCTGCCTCCAAATCCTGGGTGTGGTTTTGGTGTTTCTGTTTGCCATAGAATCACTGCAGGCATGACCTGAAAGGGTAGATTTTCCTCCCTGCTCTTTCCTTCTCTCTCTGCTTCTTGACCACCATGACATGAGCAATTTTTCTTTGACAGTTCCTTCCACCATGCTTTTCTGCCTTGGAGGCAGCCAACTACGGACTAAAAATGTGCAAAGCAAATTTCTCCTCCTTTAATTTGTGGGTATCAGGTATTGTATCCCAGTGATGATGAGAACTGAGTGAACTGTTTTAGCTTGGTTTCATGAGGCTGAGACTATTGCCCTGCTGGTTTAGAAACTCAGCTTTGTTAGCTCACTCAAGGGGTGTGCTGATCAAAATCTTGGGGTCTGATTCTTCAAATAAAACTCTTAAGAACCTACTTTCCAAACTGCAGTGGAGTTCTATTGATTCACAGGGGGACATGCTAAGATAAGAAGTGCAAAACTACTCAGGTACTGATCAAAGGATAGACATTCTAGTTTGGAGTCTGGCTCAGTAATAAACCACTTTCCTAGCATGCATGAGGCCCTGGCTTTGACCACCCTCACTAGGACAAAAAGGCTGTATATTCCAAAATTATATTGCTCTGTGTGCTATCCTGATTTAAGGCAGAGACTTTTCCACTAATAAACTAGTATTAACTATATTCAGTAGTTTCTCTGCAGACTGTCCAATAGCATTATAGTGTGCCCAGAAGCTTCCCCAAACAAATATGCCATAGTAAAGTTAAGTTTGGTAAAACACAAATCCTTCTCTTGGATGTTTACAAAGCACATATGAGTTAAATCCTTTAAGAGGGTCTAGAAGAAAGAAACCTGTTGTGCTCAAGCCAGCATTTCCAAACCCCATGATATCAGCCTTTATTTCTGCCCTGGCATCATTTATCTGTGATTTCATATCTCCTCTTGGGTACATACTAGGTTCCAAAACAGATGCAGGCTATCTACTTCTCCCTGCCTTCTCCACGACTCCCCCATCTTAGTACATGATCACTTCACTTTCCAATTGCTTAGGCCAAGGTCTTGGAGGCACCTCTCTTTTTCTAACACTTTGTACGCAAAAATCAGCTAATCTTAATGACGTCATGCAAACATATCCCAAATCAGATCACTTCCCACCAGTTCCATTTGTACTATCCTAGTCCAAACTAACTCCCTGAACTCTTAGACTCACCCCCCACAAACTCTTCTTCCTGCTTCTAAACTGCTACCCGTAGTCTGCCCAGCGTACAGTAGCTTTAAAATCTCAAGTCAGATTAAGTCACTCCTCTGCTCAAAATCATCCAATGACTTCCCACCTCATGAGAATAAAAGCCCTGGTTCCTGCAGTGGCCCATGAGCCCCACCTGATCCAGCTCTCCATTACTTCTCCGGCCTCATCTCTCTGCTCCCCTTCATTCATGACACACCAGCCATACTGGCCTCTTTGCCTATTATTTTGCCCCAGGAACTTTGCACTTGCTATTTCTTCTGCCTAGCATGCTCTTTCCCAGGCATCAGCATGGCTCACTCTCCATTTTATTAGAATCCTTGCTTATATGGCTATTGATGAGAAAAGCATTTCCTGACCACCTATGTAAATATCCAGAGTTGTGCTTCTTTATAGCTCTTATCAGCATGTCATTGGGAATACATTTTGTTACTGTCAATGAGAAGATAAAGATTTTGATTTATGTAACAATGTATCCATAATTGTTTCTTTTTTTTTTCTTTTTTTGGTACCAGGGATTGAACTGACAGCCTTGGGCTTGCCAAGCAGGTGCTTGTGCTGCTGAGCTAAACCCCAGACCCTGTATCCATCATTTTGACATGGAATAAATATTTTCTTAAATAATTAAAAAAATAAATAACTCCCCTTATTAGATCTGCAGAACAGACTTAGGTTTAGGCTTTTAATGTCTTCTCCTGGTCTGTGATATACATTCAATTTTTTTCTTTCAAAATCCCTTATTGATTTCTGGGTCATCAAAGAAATACCTGGAATTGCGATTTTTTAGATCATATCTTATATGGGTAGCATTTGAGACTGTGTGGTCATTAGAGAACAATCTCTCCTTCTGAGCACTTCCTTTCCCTTCCATCGTTGCAGTATCTATTATACATTTTGGATCTTATTACTCTTTCAGTTTTTTATTATTATTATTTTTTATACTAGGGAGACAATACGATATTTACAAACGTGAGTCTGATTTATTTCACTTCTAGGATAAGGGAAAGGAGAAATGGAAGAAAGGAAAAGATTATATGTATGTGGATATACATATATAACTATATGTATGCATATGTGTGCAAGGTAAATAACTACATGACTAATTCTCTGTTAGCTCATCAAAAAGAACAGTTTGTGCTGTCATTGTTTGATTGTTTGATCATTTTTTATGGTTAGATCTTATAACCTGAACAACTACTTCTAAGATAACAATATACAATGTATTAACTAGTGTTGATTTCTGAGTGTTTTTGAAATTCTGTGTTATTTCTATTCTTTTTTCTGTTTTACTTTTTTAAAATAAAAAAATAAAAAATAAAGATAAGAAAACAAAAAAAGAAAGAAAGAAAAAGAAAAGAAAAAAAGAGAAAACAATCTAAGTCACAAGGCTATACAGACAATATGTGAGAGATTCCTGGGGGTGGAATGTATTTATGCATTCCATATATTTATAAAACTCAGGGCATATTTTATTTTTATGCAAGGCATAAAGTTAGAAACCCTGAAAAGGTCTTCATAAAATAGTAGCTCTGAATGCATGCTTGAAGACATGAGTCTTTCATTTAAAGCATGCTGTATTGGGAGAGGTTAAAATTCAGAGATTAAAAAAACAAAAAAGCCAAAAAGTAGCTGAATCATTTGACCTAGAGGTCAACCAATGCTTATGTTTGGGGTGAATATCTAGATGCACTTCAGGGAAAGCCCCCAGCTTTGCCTCATACTTGCTTATTAGTTCTCTCCCCTTGCACACTGCGTTCCTGCACACTCTGACCCAAAGTAGCTGGTGGTTAAACAGTGACTGAGTTGTGTTGGCCAGACATGCCCACTCCTTCTACAGTGCTTCTTGAAGACTTATTCTTTGCTTTGTGTCTTACTCATTTGAGATTTTTCACTAATGATGTTCAACATGTACCTTTCTACATGTTCACTCAGGAGTCGGTTAATTTTTACTGAGTATCTGTTATGTGCTGGCAACAAACATACAGGAATGTGGGAAGTTAGTATTCTAACCCATACTAAGCCATTTAGTCTCCATTGAAAGTTTGTGCTTAGAAGGAAATGCCTGTATACAACTTCTTTCTCCTGAAGAAATAGAGACTTAGACAAGTGAGCTTTCTACCTGGCACTTTTCTGCTCCTAATGGGAGACAGCAATAGAATGTGTCAAATAAGTGGAAGAAATGGAAAAAAGTAGGAGCACTGATCGAAGTAAAAGGCCATGTACTTTCTAAAGGGATTTCAAAACAAGCCAAAGCACTCAGAGAGTCACATAAAGTACGCTGGGTTCTACCTGCCCTCCCCCAGTGCTGGCTGGACAGGCCATTAACCTTATTTGAGCTGAGATGTCAGGCTATTATCCCAAACTCCAATCTCAGTAACAGCTCAGGTAGTAAAGACACCCTGCTGCTACTCAAAGTTTCAAAGCACTCTTAATACATTTTTTTTTACATTCAATTTGATGTTTAGTTTTTAATGTGTTCTGATCTTCCAGTTATACTACCCTCCCTAGGAAAAAAAGGAAATTGTTTTTTTTTATGAGCAAACTAATTTTGAATTTTTAGAGTTAAGAAGAAAATCTTATAAACTTTCCTTCATAAGCACATAGCAATACCCTTGACAGAATCTTAGCTCATTGTGTACCCATGAAAAGAACACAGTATTCTGGATGAGTCAAAACTGAAGGTGCCAAGTGGTGATACGTGGACTTTTTAAAGAAAATCAAAGGACTGAGCCAACATTTTACTCTTATTATTTGAGAGTAGAGTGGTTGAGGTCCAGCCTTGCTTGTTACACGGGAGGGTGATGGCATCACAAAGTGTCTTCGTTTTCCTTGTTGACTGAATTTGGGGTAATTGTGAAGTGGAATTGAAAGTCCCCCATTGGCAACAGTGCCAAGTGTATTAGGTACTTATGGCTGACATCAAAACTGGTATGCAACCTCGAAGATCAATACTATCCTTAAGTGTGCTTTCTCTTTTTCTTTCTCTCTAGTTCTGGGATATTTTGGTGATTTAAAGCAGAATGATATATGATTTCAATATTTTGAGAAAATCTTCCATCTACCCTTGACCACCACCTTGACTGCCACTGTTCTAGAAGGAGTTCTGGTTAGGAAAATATAAACAATAGAGACTATCCTACCTTCTCTATATCAAGGCTAAAACATAAAGGTCTAAAAATAAAATCTATCTATACTTATTAATAATAGTCATACCTTGTAGTATTTTCTGTGACGGCTATAACAAAGTACTACAATTTTCATGGCTTAACACAACAGAAATTGACTCTCATAGAAATTAATTCTCACAGAGGATAGAAATTGAAAATTCAGTTGGATTGTACTACTCTGGCTCTGGGAGACAATTTGTCCTTTCCCTCTTCTAGTTTCTGGTGACTGTCAGCATTCCTTAACTGGTGGTTGTAACACTCCAGTTTCTGTTTTGTGGTCATTCACCTCTGCCTCTTTTGTCTGATTCATACTTATAAGAGTACTTATCAGTGCAATTAGGGCTCACATGGGTCATCCCAGATGACATCCTCACTTTAAGATTCTTCATTGCATCTGCAAAACCTTTTTCATTTTTCCATATAAGAGCATATCAATAGGTTCTAGGCATTTGGGTCTCTCTGTCTCTCTGTCTCTGTCTCTGTCTGTCTCTCTGTGTGTGTGTGTGTCTACCCTTTAATCCATTATATGAGGGAGCTGCAAACATTTAAATTAATGAACATTTATTACAGTAAAAGACACTTTGCCACTAATCTACCTCAGAATACTCCCACTCACTTGAAACACACTTATCTATCTTTCTTGCCACTATTTTAGGCAGTTTCAGAAGTCCTCTTTTGTGAGTGTCTTTACTCAGTGCTGTCTTGGCTACCCTGATGTCCTCACTTGATTGAAAACATTTACCTTTCATCGTCAGTTTGACTTTGGGGAAGACCAGACATTGCAGTGGTGCCAGATCTGGTGGATAAGGTAGATGAAGACATACCATGATGAGTTTATTTGATAGAAGTTGCTGTAAATGTTCAAAGGGGAGTATTTTGAGTGAGATTCATGGTAATGTGCCCATTACTGTATTAAATTAAAAAAATTTTAAACATTCACTATACCCTTTGATCATACCTTGGATACCTAATGTTTATTGCTCTCTATGTGCTGCTTCAATTAGTCTTGCTAGTGGCTACCATGATTTTTAAATTATCATTCTGCCTTGAACTTCATAAACTTTAACTCCTTTGAGGATAGCTGCCAAGGACAAGATAGAGCAAGATTCTAAAAGGAGAATGGTTTATAGAGGGAGTTAAATATGCACAGTCAATTGTCAAATCAGGGGCAAGTAATTAATATGGGTTAAATAACTTCTATCATTCGCCTTAAATGTGTTACTATTCAGTTCTTGTCACAAATCTGTGATGTAGTCTTCTAGTTTGTGCTCAGATAAGTGGGGAAATGGAGTCTCAGGAAGACAGGGAACATTCCCAACACCTACCAATTAGTAAGGGCAGAGCTAAGAGTACACATCAAATTCCAGTTCTTCTCTCTCAAGCCTGCTTCCTCGGTAGCCAGGGGAGGGTAATTCAGGTGCATTGGGGACCTCTGAGCCAGATGTCACAACCATATGCCTGTGATCTCCCTCTCCTGGGGGCCCCGATGGGGAGGGGAGGGTGGAACTTTTATGGCTTTGGCAACAGCTGGGTCCTTGGTTCAGGCTAATATTTCTTGAATTCTATATCAGGACAAGAGAGGAAAGGAGTAATTATAAGCAATGTCCCTGTCACTTATCAGCCCTGTTCTGTACTATTCCCATCACTGCATCTCCAGAATTAGAAAGCTGAACAGGTATGGCAGGCCTGAAAAATTCAAATGTGGCTTTTATTAGGGGAGGGGATTGAGCAAGAATGTAGGAAGGTAGCAGTATGACTACTTAGTAATCAGTTTCTTCCTTGATAAATCAGAAAAAGAAGCCCCCAAAGGCAATACTTTGTTGCTATTGTTGTCATTTTTTTTGAAGACAGGGTCTTGCTATGCAGTTCAGGTTTGCCTTGAATGTACTATGTAGTGCAGGCTGGCCTCAAACTCTTGGCAGTCCTCCTGCCTCAGCCTCCTCAGTGGGCAGTAAGTTTCTTGTGAAAATGAACTTTGACACTTTGAATTTAAAAATAAACTAACATTTTGGTGGTGGTGGTGGTGGGGAGAACAGCAATTAGAATACATTAGAAGGTGAAACAGTTTTGTTTTTCAAAATTAACATTTTAGTTTGGATCTTGACTACCTCTTTGCTGGTAAGGAAATTTCTTCATTCAGTCTACAAAGAACAGGAGAATTTCTTAGATGGTCATGGGTACCAATTTCAGTACCTGTTTTTCGTGCTTCCTCACCAGCATCCAAGCATTTGTAGGTAGCATCATTAACAAAGGATGATGGTTGGGCCTGCCTGAGAGGGATTTGCATTTATCAAGAACACCTCGGATGGCCCAGCCCTTGGTAAATGAGAGTGCATTTCCTGCTGAAGATGGAGGTCAAATGTTCAGAGTTACTGAACAATTACCTCCTTTGCAACAGTCATTAAGCAGAGCAGCCGATTTTTAATTAGATTTAAATGTGAGAATCGCTAATGGTTTAATGACAAACATAATTTAATAATCAGGCCCTTCATTTGTTCGTAAAAGCCTGACTGTTCCTGGAATCCCCAGTGTGGGGACATGCAGACTGGCGGCCAGGGCCTCCGAAGGTTTCCACGTGATCACGCAGACAAGGCACACACAGCTAATTCCGCCTCACTGCGTGTCTCCTTAGAGGCCAGGCAGAGTCAGTGGCCCGCGAGGCGTGAAAACCCACAGCAGGACAGCTCCGTTAGGCTGTTTCATTGCCTGTTCCCTCAGCCTCCTGGGCCCAGTTCACGGAAGTTTTTTTTTTTTTTCCTCTGGATGTTTGTGGAAGGTGCCAACTGATTATCCAGTCAAGGTGGCTTAGAACCCTCTGGGCTAAATGGCTTCTTTTAGTGGATTGTTCAGGAGAAAGGGCCTTGGAATGGTAGTGAGGTGAATCCGTGATGGTGGAATGACACACGTGGGCTTAATGCTTCCTGGCAGGGCAGCCCACTGGGCACGTCCCGCCTCTCTCCAGGGAAGGCAGCACCCCCTCTCCAACTAGGACTGAGCTGGATTTTCTGAAAGTGATAGCTGTGGCTGTAGAGGAAATGACAGTTTCACACATGCTTAGGGTCACTCAAGTTGTCCTCACTCTATTATCAGTGTCTGTAAATGCCAGAGGCATAAAGGGCTGGATACCCAGGCTCTCCATTCTTTATGGTGTAAGACTCTCCACCCACTACTCACAGGGATGAAGCAGCTTCCCTCTTCCAGAATTTACAGCTATCAGAAAGGTGTCTTCCCAAATTGAAAAAAAAAAAAAAAAAAAAAAAAAAAAAAAAAAAAAAAAAAAAAAAAAAAAAAAAAAAAAAAAAAAAAAAAAAAGGAAAGAAAAGAAAAGAAAAGGTCCTTTAGACATTGCTACAACTTTTAACAGACCCTGTTTAGGAAAGTAAGTTACAGAGAGGGTATTTGCATATAACAGGGCAGGTGCCTTTAGTAATAATAATAGGTAAGCTGATTGGATGTTCATTTTTTTCTTCTAACGATGCTGTGAGAAAGTTATTGTTGTCCTCATTTTTATAGGATGCAGAGAGGTGAAGTAACTTGCCTAAGGTCACATAGCTGGAAAGCAATAGAACTGATTCCAAAGCCTGCACTCTTAATCAAATGCTAAAATTCACACATATGAACTATATGATTTTATCACATGGATAAAGTCAACTTAAACAAGGGCAACATGGATAGCAGGAAACACTAGATCATAAAAATCCAAAGTACTGGATCCTAGATTAAATGAAAATAAGGTGATATCCAGGTCTAGTAGCTGCTGAAGCCTGTGTAAATTATCTAGTATCTTGGGACCTCAGTTTCCTTATCTGTAAAATGGAGACAATAAAGGTATATAACATAGGGTTGTAATGTGGTAACTAAGACAACACCTAACATTTATTGAACACTTATTTTTGTGTCAACATACAACACATGGAAGCAGTCAGCTTCAATCTGGGCACACGATAAGCATTTACGTTAGTTGTTATTTTTATTGCTATTATTTTATTACTCTATATCAAACCAGTTTTGGTGAATTTCAAGAGATCAACTACTTTTGTTATATGACAACTCTGACCTCCTAAATTTAGCTCTTATTAAGTGGGTCAGGGATACTGCTTGGAAATTTTTTCTATTATATACGATTTTACCTATAATTTATTTTCCACTTTAATCGAACGCATAATTGAATACATTTTTTAGAATATCACATTATATATTGTTTCTATTTTTCTCAGAAATGCTTTGTCTCTGTCATAGGGTGTTACTAAATTCAGCTAAATCTCTAACTTCCAGAAAACCCAATAAATAGGCTCATTTATCTTCACGGATTAACAAAAAGAAGGAATTAACTCTGGCTCCTGATTCTGATCCACAGTTTGAGGAGGAAAGTACAGTTATAGTGACTTAGAATCACAGTCGCAGTGCCCTCTCTGCCAACGTGATGGGTGACAGCACAGTCATCAGGGTACTCGTGAGCTGTAGAGTGACGACGCTGTAAGAGGCTTGACTTTCCTAATTCATTTCATAATCCAGTCTTGGGAAACTTCACTTTCTGTCTTTTGAATTGTCAGGTTCTTGGGATGAGCAAATTGGGTACAGCTTTTTGATCACACATTTCACCCCTTGTCAGCTTAGAAAGCGATTTCACATTACCAGCATCATTTATCTAGGGGAGAACCATCTAAGGCACAAACCTAAACTATGGAGGTGGTCCTGGGGTGTAAGCAGAAGCATGGCAGAATTTCAGATATAATGAAATGGGGTGAGCCTGCTATTACCTGTGCCCTAGATATAAAGGCTGTTTATCTGATTAGCCTTAAAATGCTGGTACCAGAACCCCAGTTTGTATCAGGTGGTTGCTACTCTCATATTTCTAGGTTAGGAAGCCCCAGTTCTTAGTTACAAGAACTGTACCCATTTAAAAAAAAATCACCAAGGCTAGGTCATTCTCACCAAGCAATCAGGGACAGCCTCGTGATCAGGGTCAGCTGAATCCAACTGGTTGAGTAAAGTTAGCTGGGTTAGTGCTTCCTGTCCCAAAGTATGCCCCAGGCCTACTTTGCATTCAGTGCCTTCCAGTTCTTCCTTCTAGGAAAACCAGCTTTCACACCTTTTAATTAAACATCAGCATTGTGTTAGTATGAGGTATGGCCAAAACATAGAATAAACATTTAAATTTAAAAAATCTATTACGGGAAAAGACATATTCCTATTAATCCCCCTCAAAATAACTCCTCCTCGATTTGAACACATTTCTCCCATTATTCTTGCCACTTTCTGAAGCAGTTCTAGAAGTCCTCTTTTGTGATTTTCTTTAATTATGCTGTCCTGACTGCCTCAGAGTCCTGAGTTAATTCAAAATGTTTACCTTTCAAGTCATTTTGACTTTTGGGAAGAATAGGAAGTCACACAGTGCCGGATCTGGTGAATATGGTGGATGAGGACACGTCGTGATGTTTTATGAGCCTGCCTTTGCGCTGGATGGCGCTCATCAGCAGCACTTGCCTTATTTTTTTAACACACCTCACTGAAGAGAACTTTAAGAAATGCTTTAAAATGTTGCAAGAACAATGAATGGGATAAACCTGTTCAAAGTAAGAGAGAGTGTGTTGGGGGGGTTTAATAACAATGTGTCTTTTACTGCAGTACAACTTTAAAACTTTAAACATTTACTGTATATTTGGATCACCTTCTTCTTAAAGACTTTACTTAAGGATTTTTCTTCATAAGGATTTCACTCTTGGTCTTCAACTCTCAGCATTGTCAGAGAGGCCAGGTCACAGAGGATGGTTAGAGGATGGTGTGATGGGGGAGTAATTGGATCAGGACATTGGAAGTTTGAGGATTGGATTTTAGATCTGTTACCTAGCAAGCACAGTAGCCACCCATCTATTCTGCACCTTGGTTTCTTTACCTGTCACATGGTTAGTGTAGAGATTCTAGACTTTTGTATCTCATAGGTTAATGGATCACTAGTGCTATTTATTCTGGAGAAGAGGACTTTAGAATATAGAAATAATGAAGTTCTCATGTTTTGTAATTTTAATGGTGAGAGTTAGGATCTGAACTCACGGGGAAATGTTTTGAAGGGGTTATCACACCACCCCCGAATGTATGCTTCATCATGGGTGCAGGGATGGGAGAGAAGCTGGCATGAATTCAGTGGCTTTGATTTGTAAACGCATACTTGTGTCATACAGGATTCTCACAACTGATCTTTGAAGGAGATTTTGTTACCATCAAAGTGGGGGTGAGGAAATTGAGATGTAGAAAGAGGATTCACTCAAAATCACACACCTAGAAAAGGGCAGAGTCTACCAATGTCCTGCTTCTTTGTCTACCCCAAAACTCATTCATAATAGCTAAGTGAAAGAACATTCTGAGCAGATTCTTGTGTTTCCAGAGTAAGAAGTACCAACTTTTCTGTTTTTCCAGTTGCCAGCCCCCAACATTCTTTAATGTTGAAAGAGGCTGGATGTCTCCAAACTCTAGCAATCCAGTGTAGTTGTACCTGAGACCATGCCAAAAAGTCATCTTCACCAGGCCAGGCTTAACCACAGTTACGTGTGTGTTGGGGTGTGGTTAGTCTTGGTTTTAAAACTGAAACTCCCAGATCTGGTGAACCTCCTGAGTACCAGTCGCCTGGAGTGGTTTGTTATTCCAAATGTCTATAACTTGGAGGATATACCTTTGATTCTGTATACAATATTAAGAAAGTAAATTTCTGCCTGTTAATGTGACCTCATCAAATTAGAGGTTACATTTGAAATGGTTGGCTGCAGAATGGAAATGTCTTGTGTAGTATTCAAAATTCCATAGGGTCTTTGAGGCAGGAGGACTCTCAGAGGAGCCCAAACCTGGATATTGTGAGACATACGGCGATTAGTGTAAAGCAATGCCATAGCTACATCTTCATGAATAAAAACAATGAACAATGGTTTGGGTTCAGGTTTAGACTGATGCTTCAAACTTCAGAGTTGGTTTGTAATCAAGTGATTTCTACCTAGGTACTTTTTTGAGTAAGACCTGGGTGAATGAGCATAGAGAATTATTAATTGAATGAGGAACTACCACTAACGTTTCTATTCAGCCAGTCTCGGAAAATCAGGCAATGAAAACTACAAGGTGCAAACCTATAATTTAAAGGAATGCGTGCACACATACACATACAATGATTTGCCATACTTTTGTTCACAGAGATTGCTAAAGTTTTTGTAACAAAAATAGGTCTCTTCCAGAGAAAAGAAAAGAATAGAGAATTGGCATTTGCTAAATACCATACTAGGCACTTCACATTTGCTATTTAATTTGATTCTTTTAGTAACCTGCTATGTATGCTGCTATCTCACTTCACTATATCCAAGTTTGTGCTACTGTCTGATTCCATGCTCTTTAGGATACCTGTGAGCTGGGACAAAGACAATGGACTTCTTTGGTTTGCCAGAGTTAGACCCTGGGTATAAGGGAATTACCTAACAATTATTGTGACTAGGGAAGACCACAGTGGGATGATTCCTTAGCATAGCTTCATCTACTAGGAGGCAATATGGGTACAGATGTGGAGACCAGTGAAGAACATGTCCAGTAGCAACTCAGACTACTGGAAGGTCTATGAGCCTGAATGTTATGATTTTGATCAGTGATGTCCCACAAAGTTTCATGTGCTTCTAGGCAGAGCTTTTAGAAGTTATGAGAGCAATATAGCTGGCTTGCTGTTAGGAGCGGGGGACTGGTCAGAAGGAGTGGGTCACTGGGTTGGGGGCATGACCTGGTAGGGTGTATTTCCCTCCCTGCCTTGTCTTTCTGCTTCCTCCACTCTGTTGTGAACTGCTTTCCTCAATAACAAGTAATGAGACTTTCTGAATCACAAAGAAAAGTCCAAGACTAAATAGTTTCACTGCTGAATTTTACCAAACTTTCAATGAAAAACTAAGGCCAATTTTTTTAAAACTATTCCATAGAACTGAAAGGGCAAGAATCATTCTAAATTAATTCTATGAAGCTAGAATTACTCTATGACCAAAATCTGGAAAGCACACTACAATATGAAAAGAAAACAATAAATCAATATCCCTGATGAACCTAGATGCACAAAAATATACCCTGGAGAGATAGTCTTTTTATTAAATGGTGTTGGGCAAACTGGATATCCATATGTGTAAGGGTGAAACTGAGTCCTTATCTCTCACCATGTAAGAAAAGCAAGTCAAGTTTTAAATGTAAGACCTGAAACTCTGAAACCATCCAAAGAAAACTAAGTGAAACACTTCAAGACAGTAGTATGGGCAATGATGTTCAATACAAACTCCTAAAGCACAGGGAACAAAAACAAATACTGGCAAATGAGATTACAACAAACTAAAAAGCACAAAAAAGAAAAAACCTACAGAATGAGAGAGTGAGGATTAACATGCACAGTATATAAAGAACTCAAAAAAAATGTAATGACAAAAAGTAGTCCAATTAAAAAGTCACCAAATAATTTGAATTGACACTTCTCAAAAGAATAAATACAAATAATCAATAAACATATGAAAAAATGCTCATTATCATTAGTCAGCAGGGAAATTCATATCAAACCTACAAGGAGATATCATCTCATCCCAGTTAGAATGGCTACAATCCAAAATACACACAGGAAAAAAAAATCACAAATGGTGATGTGGAGGAAAAGAAACTTTCTATACTGTTAATTAGGATAGCCACTCTGGAGAACAGTATGGCAGTTCCTCAAAAAACTAAAATTAGAATGAGCATATGATCCAGTTATCCCACTCCTGGATATAGAGCCAAAGACAATGAAATCAGCATGCCAATGAGATACCTGCACCATTCATAATAGCTAAGATACAGATTAAGCCTACTTGCTTATCAACAGATAAACAGACAAAGAAAATAGGAAGTATATTTTTCTATATATGGCATAGATATATATACAATGCAGTATTATATAAAATTCTCCAATTTGCATGGATGGAAATGGAGGACATTATGTTAGGAAGTGAAATAAGCCAGACATAAACAGGCAAATACTATATACCCTCTGATGTGGAAATTTTAAAAAGTTGACCTGAAAGTACATTAGTGATTACTAGGAATTGAGACACATGCCAGAGGGTGGAAGGAAAGTTGCTGGATATGGTTAATGCATACTATATGCATGTATAGAAATACCCCCAAAAGTCCCATCAATATGCTTTAATAACAACCTCCCCGACAACCTACAATACCCTGGTCTAACCCAAGAGATACTGATTCAGTGTATTCGAGGCAGAACTAAAAGGTGAAGATTTGACAAGCCCATTTAACCACTGCCTGACTTGAGAAGCACTAATTTACAAGCTAAAATGTAAAACACAGGAAATGAGGCATTCTTTCGATTCTTTTTCTAGCTACTACCTAACCTTCAAAGTACCTCTTGTAATGATGCAGACAGATTGCCTCGTGCATGGTCCAAACACCGCACAGCACCCTTAGCTCTGTGCTTCAGTTTCTCCAAATGTACAATGAAGTGGCATCTGGAAGTGTTTTCCTGAGATCTTGTGAGGATAAATTACAAGCGCCTACATAACCACATAGGCTTTTGGAGGCGAGGCATTCCTTTCTTTTATTGTTAAAAGAGCTGCTGCTCTACTGTGATGTCTAAGTGAAGGACTGCTGTCTGCTCTTGATCATCTCAGGGAAAAGATACTATTAGATTTTTAGTCATGAGGTCTATAAAAATCTCTTTAATTATTTATGTGAAAGCTGCTTTGGTCCACAAGCATTGTTTTCTCACACTCAGAGAGGAAAGCAGTCACCAAGAGTTCTCCTCCATTTCTTTTCTCCCCCAAATACAGGCACATTACATAACCCTGGGAACCTGTGTTCACCGTTAGAGGGACCGATTATGAACCAGTGTCTTTTTATTTTATTTTATTGTATTTTATTGAGCATAAAACCAAGCAAAATAAAATACAATAAAGCCAATCAAAACAAGACAGTGTAAGTGACACAGGATTTCAAAACAAGATAATAGAAAATCAAGAATGGTTACCACAATACCTCTTCTTGTCTTCAAAATAGCTGCCCATACCTTCTGACATAGTAAAAAACAAAAAACAAAAAACAAAACAAAAAACCCCCCCACAGAAACAGAATCGAACCAGTAAAAACAAAACAATGAATGCAATACAGGACTTCAAAACACAATATTAGTAAATCCAAAATGGCTACCATAATATATCTTTTTGTCTTCAAAATAACTGTCCATGACATGAGATACAACAAAGTCAAACAAGATGAAACAGAATAAAACCCAACAAAATAAAACAATGAGAATGACACAGGGTTTCAAAGCGAGATAATAGGGAATGAACAATGGTCACCACCCTCAGAAGGAGATTCCCCCATAGATGCTACAATACATATTGCCTTCCTCTGAATAGATGATCAGACTACTGGCTTTTAGTGTTTCAAAGTCAGTGAAACAGTAAACACTACAAGCATTAAATTGTATTTTACCTCATCAGCTATTATCACAGCCTGTGTTTCTTTAGATCAGCTGGTTGCTTACGGGGCAGGGTGGTTGTGGGGAGGAAGGTTGGCTCTTCTTGTCTCCCTGCCAGTGTGCTGGAAGGGGCTGGTGTCTGTGAATGGTGCTGACTCACAGGAGGGGGCTGGCGTTGGGCTCTTCCCCAGTCAGCCTGCTCATGGCGCCCACAAACCAGTGTCTTTGATTTGAATTCTTATTCAGTAACTGATACAGGAAACCCTGAGTGTCCTTGCATGCAAATAGACTTTGTTTCAAAGATCCATTTGGAACTTAGAAAAATAAAATGTTTTGAAAATGTGACTAGTTTACCACTGCTCCCCATCTACAAAAATATCATTTATCATCAGAGATATCCTGAAATTCTGAACAAAGAAAGGGCCAGAACTTGGTTATTAGTCTAGCACTATGTCTGTGAAAAATACATCTAGCAATGGAAACATCTCCCTGCTGCAGGGAGATCTGGGTTTTGGGATACCTGCCTCTCTGTAGGAAAAAGAAGTCTTGACACCAACAGACCAGGGCACAGGAGGGGCAGAAGGACACTCAGTTTTACATCAGTAGTTTTTCTGAGACCTTGCTGGATTGTGATGGGTTTGGCTGTCATGGGTTAGAGATTGTTGGCTCTTCAGTTTGGGGATGGAGATTTTCAGGTCAAATGAGATGATGTTCCAAGAGACAGGATTGTAAATGTATGCTGGCTTGAATGGTGGCCCACCCAAAAGAAAAGTGATTGTGGCCTTATGTGGAAGAAGGGTCTTTGAAATATGCGAAGGATCATGAGATGAGATCATCTTGGATTAGAGTGGGCCTTAAAGGCAATGATAAATTGTTAATTTAAGAGAAGGAAAGAGAAGACTCAGAGAAGATCATGAAAACAGAGGCAGCAACTGAGTTTACCTGGTCACAGGCTGCTCCTAGGAAGGCTAGCGGCTACCAGACCTGGAAGAGGCGAAGACAGAGTCTTCTCTACAGCCTTTGCAGGGAACACATGCTGCGGAAAACTTGATTTGGGAATTGGTGTCCTCCAGACTCTGAAAAAATAAAAGTCTGTTGTTTTAAGCCACCTAGTTTGTAGTAAGTCATTACAGCAGTCCTAGGAAACAAATACAGAGGACAAGAAGGTCCGGGGATTAGAGCTCTGCCACCCAATACCGTGAGACTTTCCCTTTTTCCTAGTCTGGTTCTATCTCACTGTCCCCTTATCCACTTGTAAGAGTTACCTACAACTCTTCAACTGGATCAATGCTAGATCAATAAACTCAGATTACCCACCCTTCTGGTAAAAACAAATTCAGGAAATACCGGTCTGCTTGTAGGCTATATATATATATATATGTGTGTGTGTGTGTATGTGTGTGTTTGCCATCTTTTAAAATATCAGAAAACTGAGCGTGAGTGTCCTTCTATTATTTCTTCTAAAGATCATCATGGTTACTGTATCAACCAGCTCAAAGGACCCGTTTTCAAACCTGTCTTTCATGACCCTTCAGGTCCTCTGGTACCATGGACCACAGTCTCCTTCTTGAAGAGCTCCTGACTCCGTTTCTGGGGCTCCCTCTATCACCTTTATATTCTGATCTTTCTGACCATGCCACCTCTTTCACAGGCATGTTCTACCTTCCTCGAATCCATTTTCTTTTTTAATTCTATACTTTCTCTACTTACATGGCCTTGATGGAACTTTTGTGCAAAAGACCCCCTGGATTCCACTTCCAGTCCCAACCTCATCCCAAGCTTCTTGCATACATACTTCCTCCTGGATATTTCCTATTGGTTTTCTTAATGGCATGCTGAATATAACATGCTCCAGTGTGAACTCCACCTCGCACTGACATGGTCTTCTTCTGATGTTTCCCAGCTTGGTAAATGTTCCATTTACAGAAGCCAGATATGAAGAAATGCCATTCTGCTGCCTCTATTCATTCTCCCATTTCTAATCTGTCACTAAATCCAGTGACTCCATCCTAAATGTATGTATACTTCTCAAATCTGGCTCTTATTTCCACTCTGGCTTGAATTCCTATCATTTTGCATTTAGCCTATTATGATGATCTCTTAACTGGCTCTCCACATTCCTCTTGTCCTCTGTGTTCCATTCTCCATGCTATAACCAGAATGACTGCCTTGTGGGCAAGCCTGCAAATGAGATCTTCCTGCTACAATTTTTAGGAGCTTTCCATTGCTTGAAGTAGAAAAAAAAATCAAACAGACAAACAACTCCTAAGTATTGATTGTGAATCACTGCATGAACTGGACTTAAAGAGTCCTCACCCCCATCTTTTATCATGCTCCCATTCTCCAATTGTCTTGTGCCAGTCACAAGAGAGTTCTTGTGGTTCCTTCAACATGCCATGGTCCTATCTATCACAGGGCCTTTACTTATCTCCCCCACCCCTTGCCTTACTGACTTCTGTTTATCCTTCAGACCTAAGGTCAAGTCTTCCATGACCTTCCTGAAAAACAAATCATTTATTTTAGCTTGAGCTACTATATCAAAATAGTATAAACTATGCAGCTTATAAACAACAGAAATTTATTTCTCACACTTCTGAAGCCTGGAAGTCTGAGATCAGGGTATCAGGACTGTTGAGTTCTATTGAAAGCCCTCTTCTAGGGTTCAGACAGACAACTTCTTATTGTACCCTCAGTTGCAGGAAGAGAACTAGCTAGCTTGGTGGCCTCTTTTCATAAGGTCACTGTGACAGTTAATCTTGATCGTCAACTTAACCTTAACTAGGTTAAGACTCCTGGAGAGGTGTTGGATCACTGGTGCTCTATACCCGTCAGTGGGTGAATCACTAATGTTCATAGTCAAGTATGTTGTTAGGGTGTGGAGTCCAACTGTAGGAAGTGAACAGTATGCATTTGGAGGGTGTAGGCATCTCTGTTGAAGGCCCTCTTCCCCTGTGCTCTGCTTTCCAGCTGCCACGAAGTAAGGAGCTTTGCTCCACTGTACCCTTCTGCCATAATACTTCTGCTTTGGAGACAGCCAGCCATGAACTAAAATCTCTGAAACCGTGAGCCAAGTTAGAGCTCTCCTTCTTTAGGCCAGGTGTGGTGGCACATGCCTATAATCCCAGCACTCAGGAGACTGAGGCAGGAGGATTGCCATGGCCAGCTTAGGCTACACAGTGAGTTCAATGACTGGTTGAACTACACAGCAAGACCTTGTGTAGTTTTACACACACACACACATGCACAAACACACCAAAACAGCTCTCCTCCTTTAAATTGGAAGTTTTGGATATTTTCCCCCAGCAATGGAAAAACTGAATAATACAGTCACTAATCTCACTCATGAAGTCTACATCTTGAGGACCAAATCATCTCCTAAACATGCACCTTCAAATGCCATTACATTGGGGGTTAGAATTTCAACATGTGAATATTGGACACATAGAGTTGTTCATTCAATAACATCCCTTATGCCTCTATCCTGCAATATGTATTTCTCCTTTTCCTTCTTAGCACCCATCACATGTGAACCTTAGATATAGTGGGGTCTATCTATTTTTTTAATTTATGTTAAGGATTCAGCACACTTCATTGTCATCAGCATCCCTTTGCCCCAAATTATGGGTAGTTCCTGTAATGAGGTGACACTGGAATACCTGGCTGATGTTGGGTGGGGCACCCACCCCTTTCTACTGTCTACTAGTTGGTATTTTTGGAAAACAAAGGGTGGTGCAGTAAAACCCTCTGATCTCTTACGGGGGGGAAGAACGGAGGCAGTCATATTTGGAAACAGGATGCCAAGTGACCAAGGATGATTCTTTCGCATTAAAAATATCTCTACTTCCCTGTTCCATAAATGGAAGAGTCATTTAGGTTAGCAGGTTACTCTTGCAAAGAGAAAAATCCTCCCTGAGAGAACTCTGACCCACTGACACTTTAGTGAAAATTACTGTAATCAAGAAAATAGCCTCTAACTGGCACCCTAGAAGTTGAAAAATTTGAAGTTTGATGGAAGATTTTTCTAATTTTACGTTTATGAAAATTGATGGGTACATAGGATGTAGTTGTGTCATGTTCTCCTCAAAAAAACCTACTTTTGAACTGATTATATGATTTTGATTGACTGGAACCCTAGTACCCTATCCAAACAGGGCAAGCGGGTGGCAGGCCTGGGGGTGGTTTTGGAGGACTTTCTGGGAGTCAGAGGTCCTCAGGAAGGCATGGCCTCCAGTGTGCAGTGGAGGCCAGTGAGGCTGTGAAGGGCATGGCACTTTGTATTGTCCAAATAAATCCCACCTCTTCCTCAGTTGTGCAATATGTCATCTCATTTATAAGGTTCTTTCCTATTTTATGGCTTTACTTCCGATCACAAGTTGTCCCCTACATTCCCTTCATCCTAATCTAAAAACTATACATTTTGAATTTTCTGGCATTTGGTACAGCTAAAGGCTTTATGATTGATGCAATGATTTCTTTTCCTTTAAACAAACCCCCAAATCCCTGGGTACCCACAAATTCTTGTGGAAGAGGTAGCTACATTCCCATGTTCATGGTAGCACTATTCACAATTGTCAAATTATGGAATCGATGTAAGTATCCATCAACAGATGAATGAACAAAGGAAACATACACATATATCTATATACAACAGGATATGATTTGGTCATCATCAAAAAGGAAACTGTCATTTGTGACCACATGGATGTAATCAGAGAACATTATGTAAGTGAAACAAGGCAGGCACAAAAAGACAAATTCCACATGTTCTCTCTTTTAGTTGGAAACCAAAACAATTGAACCCTTAAGCTTCCTCTCAAAATGAGAGAGCACAGAAATACTTTAACAGATTGCATACCCATGTTAGTCTACGGAAAATATGAGTCTAAAAGGGCAAGATTATGTTCATCTGGTTGCATGTTCCATGAAACACCCACCCGAAATGCCAAAGATGCTCGTCATCAGACATTTGAGAAGACAAAGCCACCGAGTGGCAACAGTCAAGTCGTGTGGAGCCATTAGTATCTTTGTCCCTCCAAGGAAGCTGGGCCAGTCACTCCCTACACCAAGTGAAGAGCAGAGTTCACAAAGGTGGCTTTGATGGGCTCTGATAGGCTCAGGGTTCTGATGGGGTCAGTGCTGCTTCCTCATCCTCTGCTCCCCCCACCTCTCATGTCCCTTACCTGAACCATCCGTATGGAATTCTGTCTCTTACCAACATCTCCACCAAAACCTTGAATATGTTATGTTCAAGACTATTTGACTTAAGTTGATTTAATGAAGTTCATACTTTTGCCCCAGCACTTCGTTTATTGCCATGAATTATTGCCATTGAGAATCCTTTGGTCATCTCTCCAACTGGCTTAAGCTGTAGAAAATAGAGACTTTGGTGCTGGGGATACAGCTCAGTGGCACAGCAACTGCTTGGCAAGTGCAAGGTTCTGAGTTCAATTCCCAGTACCAAAGAAAGAAAAACTTTCCAGTGTCAAAATCAGGTACTTAAAAATAGAGACTTTGTACCAATCACCCGTGGTGAATTTGTTTAATATGTATCATATACTAATTAAAAAAGAAAGGGAGACTTTCCTTTGAGGCCTTTCTACCAACTATATTTCTCTGGCACCTCTCTTCCTTTCTCTCCTCTGCTGGCCCCACCCTGGTAGTGCACCTCACTATCTGTTCTGCTATGCATGCTTGTGTGATTTTTCTCTCCCAGTAAATTCCTACCTTGGAAAGCAGAGTTTTCCACTGAAAACTCTTGTCAGCACACTTTTTTTCCTTGCATGCCTCCTTTGCCTAAGACAATTCATGGTGCTTTATATACCCAGAAATCTCCCCACTTTCTGCCTTTACTTATACATTTTTTTCTCTCTACAGAATGTTCTTTCAGCTCATCAAAAAAAAAAAAAAAAAAAAAAACCTGCCTAGCTTTGGCTTAGATTAGATACCACTTCCTCCATGAAGTTTCCCACAATCCCACCAGCCATGAGTAAGCCCCTCGCTGTGCTTCCTGCCTATAGCACCCTTCTTAGTCAGCTGTGAATGATGTTTGCTGATCCACTGTCTTCTCCCTTCTACTAGATGATCTGCTAACACAGCAGAGGAAAGTGTTACCTGGAATTAGGAGATGGGGCACTGAAGTCTACCGTTACTAACTTTGGAAGATGATTTAACTTTTCTGAGATTTAGTGTCCTTGTTTACCAAATGAAGCAGTTGAACCAGGTGTCATTGAAGGGTTCCACCTGCATTAATGCTCTGTGAATTATTTTTTTATATAGTAAACTTTATTTTCATTATTCCATTTACCATAATTTCAAGTAGGTCTGTGCTCTAAGATGAGCAAAAAAGCACAGACTCCAAATTTTGCCAAGAGAGGTTTGTCATACTGTTCTTCTGAGCAGGGGGTGAGGCTTTTGGGGCCCCAGTGTTGACCCCTAACATTTTACTGTTTGTGATTTTAAACGACCGACACAGAAAGAAGAGAGAACATCACCACAGAAGAACCAGCCATGCGAGGGCCTCACTAAGCTCTTTTCTCATACACTCACCACCTCTGAAGCACTGTGATGCCAATGAGTAATATTTTTCCCCAAGTTCAGTTTCTTGTTTTAAGTAAAATGCTGAAGTATATAAATGTTCTGCATTTCTTTAATACATTTAAAAAGTGGAAGTCCAGAGATTTTTAATTCTTCATGAGTTCAAGCTGGGATGTGACCACTACATGGTCTGTTCAACACATTATGTCCAACTTTAGCAATCATCAGCAAACTGGCACCTGCAATTAAACCTGCAGGCATGAATTTTCCAGAGCAGTAGAATTTCATTCCCATAAGGCCAGCCAAGGCCCCAGATGTAACTAGGAAAACCCAAATGTTCTCCTCCGTGTCTGGGCACCATGGCCAATCCCCACGTGAGGCAGATCAAGATCAAGACCGGCATGGTGAAGTGCATAGAATGAAATCCTTGAAAAATGTGATCATTCAAATTGTTACTTTAGAGGCTTCCGGGAAGATGGCAGAACAGTAAGCAGCAGAGTAAACAGCCTCTCTGAGAGATACAGTCCAGATGCTGGAATACAGTATCATGGGGAAGACAAGAAGGAAGGAAGTGAGTCCCCTGGACCTAGGAAAAATCTAAAATAAGAATTGAAGACCACAGAAAGAGTAAAAAGAAAAACTTAAATGAAGAAGAAGGCAGTAGCTGGTGGCACCTTTGCCCAGAGCTGGACCCACTGTGTGAGATGAGCTGCTGGAACACAGTCAAGGTGATGTGGTGGTGGTGACCCTGGAGGCCTCCGTTGAGAGAGGCAGCATTGGAGGAGAGTGGCAGTGGACCAGGGGAGCAGACTTGGAAGACTGAACTGGCTGACAGTGAGTGCAGAGGACTCCATCCTCCTGCGGGAGAGAGCGATTGGCTGGGAACCATTATGAAGTTAGGCTGGAAAAGCCCAGAACCAGACTGCTCCTGGCTTTCTCCAGCAGCTCCTAGCTGGGCACAGACTCATGGAAATTGCTTGGACTAAGCCCTACCCCCGAGTGCATTCTAGGGGCCATCTCAGAGGGTCCCTGTGGGTAGCCAGCTTGATCTGGAGGCAGCGGCCCCACACACGCTCCAGGGGTAGTAGTGAAGGATCCCGCTGGTGACCAGCCCAGGTTTGTAGGCAGCGGCCAGTCCCACCCCCACGCATACACCACCAGCCATCTGGGAGCCAACACAGCCTGGGAAAAGCAGCAGACAGCCCTGCACCAGCATACCCAATGGCCACCATCAGGTATCCATAATCGGCACTGGCTAGAAGGACCAAACAGTCTCACTTCAGAGAAATTGTGGCCAATGCGGGGAGTGCCTGGGACCTCAGTACCCACTTGTCCAGAAGAACCCAGGAATATGTCAAGACGAAGAAGCAAAAGGCAGTCCCTGGCCTCCAATCCAAGCAGAGCAAGTCCAGGAGATGCAAACACAGAAGAGAGTGGGAGTCACACAACTGAAGTTTCTGAGGTGATGGCAACTGAAGTAAAGAAACAACTTCATGAGGCTATAAAAGAAATTAGAACAGAAATACTAACTCAGGTAAAAGAAGAAATGAAAAACATAATAAAAGAATTGCTAGGCATCTCTAAAGAAGACATAGATGAAAAAATGAAGCATAGGAAAAGGAAGGAAGCCTTGAATGAACAATACAAAAAAGATTTAGAATACATGAAACAGATTCAAAGAGATAACCAGGAAATGAAAAGCTCCATTGAAAGTTGGCAAAACCACTTGAAAGAAGCTAAAGATAGACTTCCAGACCTTGAAGACAGGTTTGCAGCTTGTGATCATGAAAGGAAAGGAAAGATCTCTTAAAAATAATAAGGAACCTGGAAGTAACAATTCAACAGCTGCAAGACAACCCAAAGAAGCATAACTTAAGAATAGAAGGTGTGAGTGAAAAAGCAGGGGTCAATACAAATAACATTAAAAGTCTATTTACAGAAATAATACCAGAAAACTTTCCAGGCATGGGCAAATGAAGTGACGTTCAGATAAGTGAAGCATATAGAACTCCAGCTAGCCATAACCAAAATAAATCTATACCCAGACATATAATAATCAAGATCCCAGAAATTCAACACAAAAACAGAATATTAAAAGCTGTTAGAGAAAAGAAATAGGAAAACCCATCAGAATCATGACAGACTTCTCAGCACAAACCATCAGGTCAAGAAGAGCTTGGGGTGAAGTATTTCAAGTCCTGAAAGAAAACAACTTGCAATCTAGAATGATGTACACTGGAAAACCATCTTTCAAAATTAACAGAGAAACAAGATACTTCGATGACAAAGAACAACTGAAGGCATTTATGATCACCAAGCCAACCCTACAAAGAATACTGAAGGACATTCTAGAGAGAGATAAAAAAGACCACAGCTCCAGAAACAGTGGCAGAGGGATATCACCAAGTGGTGCAGACAGTTGAATAGAGAGGAAAAGTAGGCAGCCAACGGCAGGAAAATAGTATGGCAGAGATGAGGCAATGCATGTTGGCCTTAACCATTGACACAGATGACCTCAACTCACCAATAAAAAGAAACACAGGCAGAGTGGATCAGGAGACAGGATCCATCAATATGCTTTATATAAGAAACACATTAAACTCGGAAGGAGGTTCATAGACTGAAAGTCAAAGGAGAGAGAAAATGCTGTATGTGACAGGGAACCACAAATAAGTGGGGGTAGTTTGCCCATTAGCTAATAGTGGACAAGAAAGATATGGCATTTTTATCCAGTGGAAAGCTACTCAGCTATAAAGAAAAATAACCTCAAGCCTCTTGTAGGTATATGGATACAATTTAAGATCATGTTCAAGTATGAAATGATCCAGTCACATGGGTGAACATCACGTTATCTCACTAGTACAAAAAAAAACTAAAGGAGTTAGTAGGATTCGAAATACACAATACGTATTGTAAAAATGAAAGGGGAAGTGTCTAAAAAAGGAAGGCAGTGGTCATTGTTAATCTATTATTGTGATTTGAGTCCTGTATTGTTTTTATTGTTCTGTTTAGTTTGGTTTTATTCTATTTTGGTTTGTCTAATTTTATTATATTTGATGGCATGGACAGTCATTTCAAAGATAACAAAATACATTATGGTAGCCATTATTGATACCCAATCACCTTGTTTTGAAACCTTGTATTGCTTTCATTGTTTTGTGATTTTATTCAATTTTGATTTATTTGATTGTATTATGACTAATGGTATAGACAACTGCTTAGAAGATAACAAGAGGCATTATGGTAACCAGTGTTGTTTTTCTATTGTTTTGAAGTCCTGTATTTCTTTCACTGTTTTGTTTTTATTGGTTTTATTTTGTACTATTTTGTTTGATTGTATTATGCCTGATGGTATGGGCAGTTATTCTGAAGATAACAAGAGGTACTATAAGGGAAAAGGAGGAAAGAAGGAAGGGAAAAGGAAAAAGACATAAATTTGTATATATATATATATATATATATATACATATATGGTAGTTAAAATGACTATACTACTAAATGCATTAGTTATAGAAAAAGAACAGTTAATACTCATATGATTAGATCAATTTTACATGTCTACATCTGTTAATCTAAACAACCCCTTTGAAAGTAACAATATGCAATACTACAACCATTGTCAAATTCCTATCATCTCGTTTTGTAAACCTATAATGTTATTGTATTGGATTTGTTGTTGTTTGTCTCTTTTGCTTTTTGTTTTTCTTTTCTGTGTCTTTTTTCTCTTAAAAGAAACAAAAACAAAAACAAAACAACCAAATGTTCCTGGGGTCCTGTGACAGCTGGTAAGCGCCCAGGCCCGCTAAGCTCCCAAAGAAGAACCCGGTTCAATACACTGCCTGTATTTGCATAGCCAATAACCCCACTGGTAGCAACCAGGGCTGCATAGCCAAAGCCAAAACAATGTAAAGGCACTAGTGGGCTGGGTTCCCTCTACACAGTTCTCTGCATCTAAGCAGGAGACCACACCAGGGCTGCATCCCAGCTTCCCCAGGAGCTCCCACGAAGGTCTGCGCACAGCGGGCGAGGGCACGCAGGCGCGGGGTGGGATCAAGGTCTGGACCAGCACGGCGCTTGCTTTGCATCCCTGGGGCGTAGGGGGTGGAGGTTGGGGTGAAGGTAGGGGGTGGAGGTAGGGGGTGGAGGTGGGGGTGGAGGTGGGGCGGTGCTTCAACGCTTTTTTAGAAAAATCAGACCTAGAGTCTAGCCAGAGAAATGCGTTTGGCTCCTGTCTTGCTTTTCTTCTGCTTCTCCTGGGAAGATAATGCGAATTTGTCAACTGGGTGTGTTCCCTGTGTCCATGAGCTACCAGTGACAGGATGGAGGGGGCACTGTAATGAGAGTTAAGAGCACTGGCTTGGGGTCATTCAAGTTAAAGTTTGAATCCAGCTCTCTGGTTTTTAAGTTATGTGAATTTGGGCAAATATATAAGCTTTGTATAATTCAATTTTTGTTTATAAAACAGAGATCATAACACCTATTCCAGATGGTTGCTCAAAGGGTAAGGAAAATAATTTATTGAAAATCTCGCAATAAACAACAGAAGTCCGAGCAGTACAGACCCACTTTCTACCAAGAAAACCTATAGGATTTGTTTAACCAGGAGAGAGAAACTTGTGCTTAGTTCTCCACTGCAGATGTATCTTAGAATTACCTGGGGAGTTTAAAATAAATACTATCACCTGGGCCCTTTGTTATGGTTTGTGTCTAGATGTCCTCTCAAAGCCTCATGTGGTTACAGAATTTTTTTGGAGGTGGCTGAATCTAGAGTGTGTGATTGATTTGTGGTGTAGTGTTGGGACTAAGGGTGCTGGGATTAAGGGTGGTTGGTTACTGGATCAGTCCACTGACTGGATTGGCACCACCCTAATTCCAGTAGACTGGATACACTATTAGGGACAGAACCAGATTGTTTCCTCTTCTCTTGTTGCCTTTTCTGTCTTCCACCACCATGAACTGTTGCCCCTTGGCCTTGTGCCACTCTACCTTGGAACCAGCTGATTATGGGCTGAAACCTCTACAAACTGAACTAAATAAACGTTTCCCCCATTGGCTTTGGTCAGGTACTTTGTCTCAGCAACAAGAGAAACGTAACTAAGACACCTCTGAATTAGAATACTGGAGGTGGGACTCTGGCATTAGTATGTTAGAGTGACTCTCCAGGTTATTCTAATTTACAGCCAAGGTTGCAAATCATTGTTCTAATAAGAATTTAATTGAACCCAAGAGAAAATCACCAAGTGGAATAACTAATCCCTAAGTCATGCTTCAGAGAAGTCTGAGGTACTTACCAACTCAGCGTCACTGACTCTCTCTCTCTCTCTCCTTCTTCCTTTCTTCCTTGGTATCTGTGACCACATTTATCCCTGCATCCAGACAAGGGGAACAGGGCCCACGAGTCACAGAGTTTCTGTGGCAGTCTCCTGGGCCGACACCTGGCGTGTGAGGTGAGCACCAAATTTGACATGGCTGCAGTCACTGAATACTTTAAACTCAGGTCTGTCTACCTGACTCTTCCTGGTTAGCACCAGGTGTAAAGCATCCTGCCTGAGCTAGGACAGTGCTTACCAAGTGTCTGCTGATTCATCCTTTCCACCACTTAAAAGTCGTTCTGCAGGCATTCAAATCCCCCCAACTGGTTATACAGATTTAAAATTTGAACTTTCTAGTTAACCACTTTTCTGAGTTCTGTTTCAAATTGTAAGTTAATAGGCTATCACTCTGGAAACAGGCCTTTTCACTTGTGGACCATAGCTCCCCTTGAAATTTTGTCTTCCCTCTTTCCATTATGGTTGAGGAAGGGTTGTGAACAATTGAGATTTATACCAATGGCATATGTGGACAGCATCTGGATTTAGGCTCTTCTGCAGGGTGATTCAGCCATTGGAATCTGTTAAGGTTTGAAAATGTTTCTTACTCCAATTGCCTGTCTGGCAGTGAAGCCTGCAGGGGTCTTAGGTAGGGACTACTTGGGCTCTAGTGGGAACTGGTTGCTCCCCTGACTGTCTGTCTTCTGGTCTTCCAAATTTAATAATATGATTTTCATTTCCAAATGTAATAGCAGCTCCAAATGCTGCTTGTTTCTCATTAGAATGTTTGATTTAAGATTAACAATTATATCTTTCCAGTCTAGTTTACAGGTCTGATTAAGTACTGTAAAGAGCTAATTGTACTTATCAGGGTCACCTGAAAATTTTCCTAGCACTATCTTGATCTGCTTTAGGTCACTGAGAGAGACATATGAATGTTAGTAGTTTCATATGAATTATAAATATAATTTGAGCACAAATAAAAGTTATTTCTTAAGGTAAAGAAAGTTTGAACATAAGGCAATTCTGACCATTTCCTTTCTTTCTTACACTATGATTCTAGTTGTGAAAATGCATCATAATCAATACTCCCTTTGCATTCCATTTTAGCTCTAGAGGGTAGGCAGGCTATGCACATGTGCAGAAAAACATCAAATGGCTTTTTTCCAACATGGAAGGGTTGAACATCTTCCAATGTTTAAGAATACATTCCCAAGGAGCAAGAGACTGACTTTGAGTCCCCCATGTCTCCATACAATGATATCAATGGAAGATCTCCAAATGATATAGGGGAAAGAAACGCCCAACCTGTTAGACGTCTGGTACGAGTTCATGTTCTCTAAAATCAAAGAATGAATTCTAGGAAAAATGGAGGTTAAGGGCAGGATATATTTATTGGGGGAAAGAAAGCTTCTGTCTGAGAGAGAGAGAGACAGAAGGGGTTCCTAGTGGGTTGCCCGAATCCATTAAGGTTTTACATACCATATATGATACTTGTCCCTTTCTAGACTGGAGGTAAACAATTCTCCATTTCAAGAATAAGACTCAGTACTAAGTATATCTCTTTCTATATCTGAGAAAGTAAACTTGTGATTCATAATCTCCCTCATTCTCACTTTGTGTCTTCCAAAAGATAAACCAGCTGAAGTCTATTTCTGACTTGTACAGGGGTGAGCATGTGCAGCTTTGGGTAGGGTTCTGCCTTCTAGGTTTCCTGCCCACCAAAGAGCAGTGATCTAGAGCCCAGCTGCATGTCTGGAGTGCCTTTCTGGACCCTTCCTGATGCTAACAATTTCTGAAACACTCCCACAGATTTGCACTTTGGTCCTCATGGATAATGAAGACAATGGAAAGAAAGCAAGGAGGGAACTGGGTGGGAAGAGGACTGCTCCTGGGGGACAAAGGTGGTGGGTATCCATTTTGGTGTTCAGAAAAAGCCTGAGTGCAGTGAAAGAGAAGAATGTAGCAGACAACTAGAGTGATGAGGGGACTGACCAGCAGAGAGGATTCACTGTGTTTAGGACGGAGGAGTCTGACTGTATAAGGAGCTACTCACCAAGGGTTTTCCTGTAGATAATTCATGGCACAGCCTGTGTGAACTGATCATTCCCAGCATGCCTGGTGTCTGACAGTTTCTCCTGCATTTAGGAGACTGTAGGACATTTTCCTAACTGCAGAGCCCCCAGTTGTCCAAGGAGAATGGTGAGCAATGGGATGGTCTCCTTAGCTTCAAGAGACGGGTTGATGCTAGAATCTGTCAGAACAGTGCTACTGACAACAGCAAGACAATTGCTTTTTCTTACTATTTTAAAAACAATCTGTGACATTTTTCTCTTCTTTGGTGCAATAAATTAAAATGTTTTTCCCTAGAAAGCTCTTTCTGTTATTGTCTCATGTTTCATAAATGCATGCTATTAAATAGAATATTACTTCCACTCAATAATGCATCAAGCTCTTGGAAGTCCAATTGCTTTTCAGTAATGTGCCAATGGACAATCTATGCTTACTGAGCTCAGGTTTAAATGAGAATGGGCAGTTGGGGTGCAAATAATTCAAAGGTGGTGAGGACAAGAGCCTAGCTTTTGAAAATCTCACCATCTGGATAGGCTCAGGGACCAGGGCACTGGACTAGCTATGTGCATCTCAGTCAAGGGCAAAGCATCATTTTGGTTGTGATTTAGCCTCTTGGCCAGATGTGCAGAAATGCTGAATTGCAGCTATGCACAAGCATTTAAATAGCTTAGCTTTATCTACACAAGGCCCTGGGCAGTTGGGCAAATCCATAGTTTTAATCTCCTAGCATTTATATTTTCTAAGTGTTTCAGATAAACTCCAAAACAATGTGGATGTGACACAGAAATCTGTTAGTAGACCATTTGTGTATGAGTCATTTTGGATTCCCTGTGTGTCTGGGCTCTGGTGGCCTCTCAGCTTTGCCCATGGCAGAGGCCGATAATGCTCTGTGTTGTGTAAATATTTAGAAGGAGTTGAAGAGAGATACAGATGCAATAAATGAGACCTGTCTGGTGGGTTGATGGTAGATACAGTTGTGTGTCTGGTTACTGCTTTGAACATTTAGGGGAAAAATATCATACTCACTTATCAAGCATACTGTGTTGTATGAAAAGCACTTCACAGAGTTATACAATTAGAGGCTGCTGGTGCCCAGGCCTGTTTATTTAAAGAGTTTAGTTTAGGGCATATAGCACAAAATTTTTTAAAAAGCAGATGTGCTGATAAGATAAGCATATATTCTTTTCTCCCAAATAAAGAGAAATCTCAAAGCAGGCCGTGGCAGGCTCCATGAAGTAACAGAAACCCAGACCCTTTCCTTTATTCTTAGAGCCCAGGTTCTCAGGTTTACAAGGTAGCTGCAGAAACTCCAGATAGAGGAAGAAGGAAATTATAAAGCCAACAAAGCCACTGACAGTTAGCTATGCGTTTTTCTCTGTGCTATTTAATTTTACACTTGGTGGGGCCACAGGATGCCCAGATAGTTAGTAAGATATTATTTAGGGTATTTCTGTGTGTCTTGGAGGTTGTGATTAACAGTCGAATCAGTAGACTGAATAAAGCACATTGCTTTCCCTAATGTGGAAAGGCTTCATTCAATTAGTCAAAGGCCTGAGTAGAACAAAAAGTTTGAAGAAAGTTGTGCTGGTGTATACCTGTAATTCCAGCACTCTTGCAGGCTGCAACAGGAGGATCACAAGTTCAAGCCTAGCCTGAGAAACTTGGTGAGAGCCTATATCAAATAAAGAAAAAGTTCGACTTTCCCTGGGGTAGGAAATAATTCTTTATATCATGGCTTTTAAACTGGGTCTTGAATTAAAACTTTTGCTCCTCTTGGGTTTTAAGCCTGATGAGCTTTCAACTGGAAATATCATTAGCTTTTCTGGGTGTATTAGTCAGTTTTCTACTACAGTAACAAATACTTGTGATAATCAAGTTATAAGGAGCAAAGTCTTATTTTGACTCATGGTTCAGAGGTCCAGTCCATGATAATTTGGTCTCATTGCTTTTGTGGTAAGGAAGAACATCATGGCAGGGAGACTATAGTGCACCAAGTTGCTCATCTCAAGGGAGCTGGGGAGCAAAGAGAGAGAGGAAGAGACCACAGTTTCCTTTGAAGGCATGCCCCCAAGGACCTGAGGTATCCCATGAGGCTGTACTTCTTATCCATGGTTCTACCACCACTCAGGGAACCAAACCTTTAACGCATGGGCCTTTGAGGGACATTTTAGATCTAAACTATAGCACTAGGTTTCCAACTTCCTGACTACAGATTTTAGGACTTGTCTACCTCCATAACTGTGGGAGCTAATTCCTTGTATCGTATCATATTGTATCGTATCGTATTGTATCGTATCTTATTTTATCCAATCCTATTCTATCTATCTGTCTATCTATCTATCTATCTATCTATTTATATGTCATCTATGTGTATCCTATGGAGAACCCTAACATGCTAAGGAAATTTCTGAAATGCATAAGCCAGGAAATGTTCCCAGATAAAATCTAGGATGCTCAATTAAATTGGAATTGCAAATAAGCCACAAACCATTTCTTTGCATACAATATTTGGGTCATAGTCATACTAAAGTTACTTATTATTTATCTGAAATTCAAATTTAGCTGAAGTCTTATGTTTTCATTTGCTAATCTGGAATCCTACATCTCAGTGCTTCTGTTTTCATAGCCTCTAACAGAGTTCCATAACATGGCCATCACGATAGGCAAAGCAGGCTGAAAAATATAGCACTTTTAGCTGGGAGCACTGTTTCAACCAATAACATAGATGTTTGATAGTAAAGGAGGAGGAGATGATGAATACTGCCTATAAAATTCAGGTTACCATTGTACCACATGAGACAGTATTATGGTTTAAATCTAAAATGTCCCCCAAAAGTCTTATGTATTCAGAGATGGGACTTTTGGAAGGTGGTTGGATCCTGGGGACCCAATACTTAATGAATTAATGCATTCATGAGTTCATGGATGAATGTGCTGAAGTTAGGCCTAGCTTGAGGTGTGTCACTGGAAGTATTACCATGGAGGGTATATTCTTGACTCCAGCTCCTCCCCTCTCTTTCTGCTTCCTGGCTGTCCTGAGGTGAGCTAATTATTCCGACACATCCTCCCACCATGCTGTTTCTGCCTTGGAGCCAGCTGACTATGAACTGAATCTCAAAATCATGAGCCAAATAAAACCTTCCCTTCTTTAAATTGTGGGAGTTGAGTATTACATCTCAGTACTGAGAAAGCTAATACAGCCAAGGACATAGGTCTGTATTTATAAGTCATTGACAGTTATTGCATGATAGGTTCTTGCTTTGGGTCATGCAGCATGCTAAGATCTTCACATAAACTTTCCCATGAAGTTTCCACAAAAATATTTTTGCTATTTTTGTTTGGCAGATGAGAAATCTTACTCCAAGGCCCAGTCTGGGAGAGGTTTAGGAGTTGCCTCAAGTTGCCCAGCTAGTATGTTAAAGAACCAGGGCTAGAATCTGTGTCACTTTGATTCCAAAGTTGATGCTTTTGGCATTTTCCCCCAACAATTCTGATAATAATTATGACATCTATAATTTACACAGTCCTTGGCACACTGAGATAAATCTTTGATGTTATTTCATTTCATAATAAGTATGTAATACCTCTTGCTTTATCCATTTGAAAGATGAGGAAACCAAGGAATAGAAAGAAAAGTGGTCCAAGGTTGTCCAGCTGTAGTTGACAAAGCTTTGACATTAATCCTTTCTTAACTTCTAGGCCAGGGGTTACCAAATGTAGCTGCACATTAAAATCACTTGGGGGGGAAAATTTACTTTATTTATTGTATTGCTGGGAATCAAACCCAGGGCTCAGCACTTGCTAAGTGCATTTTTTTTTAACCACTGAGCTACATCCTCAGCTCACTTAGGGAGATTTTAAACCTCTCAATAGCCAGGCTATACTCAAGATAAATTAAGTCAAAGCCTGGGGTGGGAACCGGGCATCAGCAGAGTCAAAATATCCCCACTGATTCCAAAGCTTGGGAACCAGTTCCTAGACCATGTTGTCTCTTGAAAATAAATGAATGAAGTACAAGTGGCCAACAAATAACATGAAAAAATGATCATCATCGCTGGTCATTAGAGAAATGCAAATTAAAACAACACTGAGATACCATGTTACTCCACAGAGAGCGGCTATCTTTAAGGAAACAAATAGTAACAATTGCTGGTGAGTCTGTGGGGAAAAGGGAACTCTTCTGCATTGCTGGGGAGAATGTAAACTAGTACAACCACTATGGAAATCAGTATGCAGATTTATCAAAAAACTAAAAATAGAAACTCCAGTTGACCCAGCTATTCTCCTTTTAAATATCTTCCTGAAAAAGTTAAAGTCATATTACAGTGATACATGCATACCCATGTTTGTAGCAGCAGAATTTATTATAGTTAAATTTTAGAAACAGCCTATATTCCCATCGATAGATGAATGGATAAAGAAAATGTATTTATACACAGTGGAGTACTAGTCTGTCATAAAGAAAGATAAATGTGAGGCATTTGTAGGTAAATGGATGCAACTTGAGGCCATAATATTAAAATAAGTCAGACACACAAGTTTAAATATCACATGGTTTCTCTTAGACAAGAAACTAAAATTAAAAAAATATATATAGAGGGAAAAAGAAAAGTAGAAGATAGATAAATAAGAAATAGGGAGATCTTTTTCAATGAGATGGGTTAACAAGAGATAGAGGGGATAGGAGGGGAAGGGAGGGAAAGGAGATTGAAAAAAAATATTGAAGAAAAAAATGAAAATAGAGTTCTTGCATATGGGAAGAGGACCAAGAGTTGGAAGGACTAAGGAGGGAAGGGGATGGGTAGGGGATGAAAAAAAAAAAGAACTAAGATGTATTACGTACACATACCAACTCTCCATAATAAATATCATCATTATGTACTGCAAATGTGTAGTAATAAAAAATAAGTGAATGAGACCAATCACTGGACTGGGGTGTGCAGGAAGACACCCCCTCCCCTGGTGTTTCCCAAGGTACCAGGGCAGAGAATTCCAAGTGGGAACCATCCCAAGCTGAGCAGATGGGATTCCTTTCCTGCAGAGCAGGTTTCCCTCTTAATTACAAGTTCTCATCCCTGCCTCATAATTCAGATGAGGGCAAGCCAAAACATTACAGAAGAAAGGATTAAATGAACTTGATTTATTATTATTGTTATTTTGCCATCATGCTATCATTTAGATCATCTCCAAACAGTTGTGTTCATTTTAATAAATTAATGACTACTGTAAGACAACCCTCTCAGTGACACACGATGAAATACTACAGGCAATATTAACTGCTGGACCAAAAAAAAAAAAAAAGTCACATCTTCACTTTGATATCTTCACTTTGATTATAATCATCCCTGCAGGGACATTCCTCAGCCTTGAGCTGGATAGTCCTGCTGAACATTTAGCCTATAAACCCAGACTTATAATTTATAGAAGTCCAGCAGGAGAGACCATAAATGACTTTCCCTCTCCATCAGCATGCAAGCAGAGAAATTTGAAGAATAGGGCCTGTCTTGATTTTATGGTGTAGTGAGGCCAGGTCATCAATCAGAGCCAATAAAAGGAGGCAGACAGCTATAGAATTGCGGAAGTCACAACGCAGTTGGCACCAACTGTGATATTTCAGGGCACAGAGTACAGAACTGCTTTGGAGTGAGGGTGAGAGGTTACGTGCTGGATGATCAGAAGCATAAAAGTAATGGATTGTTTGTAAAAAGTGCATGATGTCCACACTCAGGTGCAAGGCAGGGGACCCAGGGGTGAAATGACCTGTCACAGCCCAACCCAGTCTCTTTCTGTCCTTGTACTTGTGTTTTTTTCAATAGGAGTGTTGCTATATTTGTGAAATTTTCTTTGGCAAGATTAAGCATAGCACTGAAGGTAAGGGGTTCAGTCTCAGGTGTCCACCTGTATCCAAAATTCAGAATGGAGCCTGACTTCCACTTGCTGATGGTGGGGTTACATACTACTCTGTGTTCCTGGAAGAACCACAAACTGACTGTTCCTTTTCCAATTGTTTCCAAAATCAGCAGACTCCTCCCCACAAAGTCTCATTGGCCTGGACCTGACCAACCAACTACAACCTATAGTCATATGTAAATGTCAACCATTAAGAAATGGTCATGGTTATATCCCTCACTTACATAAAAATGACCAATCAGGATAGAGCAAACTTGCACCCTTCATTTGGATTGGAGTGAGGGAACCTAGGTAAGAATTTCCTCTAGAGAACCCAGTCCCTCTGTTTTCTCCCAGTGCATTTCATTTTGTAGGAAAGTTGCTCTCTCCAGTCTGCAAACTGCTTTTTTATTTTCTTGAAATAATGCCTTTTTTCTTTAAAAAATTCTTTCCTAGTGAATTTTATTGATGGTTTTAAATAAATTTTATCACAGTATCAGTTATAATTGATCTACTTTATTATTACTTGTGACTCTCTTACTGTGCCTAGCTTATGAATTAAACTTTATCATCTGTGTGTATTCAGAGGAAAAAAAATAGTATGCATAGGGTTTGTACTGACTGCAGTTCTAGGCCTCCCCTGGGAGTCTTGGAGTGCACCTTCCGTGAAAAGGGAGGACGACTGTCATTTAGCAACCTTAAATGACACTCATTTATTAGCTCAGAGTTCTGTGGGTTGGGAGTTTGGGTTCAGCAGATCTCAGTCCCCTACTCACTTCAAAAGCTGAAAGCAGCTTGTTATTTTGACTGTGGTCTCTCTGGGAGGTGTGATTAAGGAAGAATCTAGTTTCAAAACTCTTTCAGGTGGTTGACAGTTATAAAATTGAGTTTGGCTGGTCGTGGTGGCACATGCCTGAAATCATAGCACGCAGGAGGCTGGGGCAGGAGGATTGTCCCTGAGTACAAGGCCTCCTTTGGTTGCATAAGTGAGTTCAAGGCCAGCATGTTGTACATAATGAAACCCTGTATCAAAAAAACAAAGACTGAGTTCGGTTTCCTTGGTGGCTGGCAGCTTATGACCACATTGTCTTATGGCCTTCTCTGACTTCCAAGATTGGAATAGAGAATATTCCTTAGGATTCAAATTTCTCTTGCTAAGAACAGTCCTCTCTCTCTCTCTTTTTTTTTTTTTTTTTGCGGCACTGGGGATTGAACTCACAACCTCGCGCCTGCCAGGGCAGGCGCTTAAGGCAGTGAGCCAAACTCCTGGCCCTGGTTTTTTGAGGCAGGGTCGCACTATGTAGCTCAGGCCGGCCTTGTGCTCGCGTTGTAGCCCAAGCCGGCCTCGAACTCACAACGCTCCACCTACCTCAGCCTCCCAAGTGCTGGGATTAAAGGCGTGTGCCACCATGCCTGGCTAGTCCTCTCTCTTTTAAGAGTTCATCTGATTCACTTAGGCCCACAGAGGTTAGTCTCCCTGTCTTGAGGTCAACTGACCGAGGACCTTAATTGCACTGGCAGAAGTCCCTTAGCAGCAACATCTATATTCATATTTCATCAACTAGGAGAAAATCTGTGTATGCAATCTTGGGGTCATCTTAGGCAAAATTCTGAAGACATACTAGTGAGCTGAGCATTGTGTCTGCCAGTAGCTCAACCATTTCTTAGCACATGAACATCCTCAAAGCTTTCTCCTCCACTATCTTCAGTCCTTGTAATGTTCAGCCCCCAAGGTTATTCCCAGAATTGGCAGTAAAGTCTTCATACACTGTGTCTGTGTTTTATGGATGGCTTATGGAAATGCTAACATCAACTTATTAAGGAGACCTACGGCCGAGCTTTGCAATTTACTATGGAGCAATCAATGAGGGTGAATAGTTGGAGGTTACTGTTGGAGGAGGGGAGACACAGGAACTTTTTTTTTTTTAAATTTTAAAGAAGATAAAACCAAGGAAAATAAAACAGAATAAAACCAGTAAAAAATAAGCCAGCATAAGTGATACTTCAAAACCTTATGAAACCAACAATATTTACCATAATGCCTTTTGCTGTCTTCAAAACAACTGCAGATACTTTCGGACATAGCAAAAATTGAACAGAACAGAACAGAATAGAAACAATAAAACCAAAACAGTGAATGCAATAAAGGACTCCAAAACAAGCCACTAGTAAATTCAAAATGACTACCATAATATGTCTTGTTACCTTTCAAATAGCTGCTTATGTCATCAGATTTAACATAATCAAACAAAATGAAAGAGAATAAAACTGAACCCAATAAAACAATGAAAATGATATGGTTTCCTGGCAGGGATTGCTTCCTGGTGAGGCTTGGATCCCCCCGCCCCCACAGTCTGCAAATAGCGCAGACTCATGGAGAGAGGTGGGGGTGTGGCTGTCCCCACTCTGGCAGCAGCTGGCGCATGGTGCTGGTTTCCAGTCAGGGATCACCTCCTGGTGAGGCCTGTGGTTCTCTCCCGCTGAAGTCTGCAAATCCACAGGAACATTTTGATGAAAATAGTTCTATTATACTCTCCACCTAGATATTGTTCATCATGCAGTGAAACAATGGGTAAAACCCATATATGAGGAGAACATTTAAAAATACATGTCTGTACAGGGTAACACCTAAAGCATTCTTCTCCTGATTAGACACAGAGCTAAGATGCGGAGTGTAGACTGTACTGAGTGTAGGTGTGTGGTATAAGTGGCACAAAAGGTTGCATGGCAGAGTTTTGTAGGAAACAGGACAAAAACAACATTTATAAAATGAGAGTGGTGAGATGAGTAGAAGGGAGGAGGTAAGAATTGAAGGAACTCTAAGGATATAATCCTGCCAATTCCTGCAGAATGTCTGAGCAAGTTGAAGGGTATGGATAGGAACATTTCTATTCACCCTGTGTCACTCATTTATTAAGTTCTAGACATTTGGCTAGATCCTGGGATACCAACATGTACCCATCCTCTCCTCCAAAATGTCAGTCTGCAGGAGGGACAGAGACGAGGGCCAACAGTCCTGATGCCTGTGATGTGTGCAGGAGAGAAATGCATATGGGAGGTGCAGAGCAAGATATCACCCACGTTCCTGTGTTGGAAACTCAGACCCCAAGGCAGTGGTTTTGGGAGATGGGACCTGACAGAAAGTGTTTAGGTCATGAGAGCTCCATCTTCACGAGGCATTAGAGCTGATAAGAGAAGAGCTTGGTCTTTTGCTTTCCTCTCTCACTCTTTCCTGGCCTTCTGTCTTTCACTATGGGATGCTGCAGTAAGAAAGCCCTTCCAGATTCTGGCATCATGCTTTTGGACTTCCCAGCCTCTGGAACAGTGAGCCAGTAAGTTCTGTCTTTCATAAACTACCCAATCTCGAGGAGTCTGAGATAGTAGCACAAATGGATGGAGACAGCCACCTTCAGTGCACGTGTATCTCATGGGTAATAAGATCACTTGTGCAAGTGGCAGGACTATCATCATCATCTCATGCTGTGGCCTCTTCCCCTTTCTCCATGCACCTTCTTAGAATTTTAGATCTGGAAGGGGTTGTAGAGATGATCAAGGCAGACCTCATTTTCAGTGTGGAAAATCAGCATTGCCAGGCAGAGGGGTCCAACCAGAGGCATACAGTTCATTAATGACCGGAGTGGTTAGCCCTCCTGTTTCCCATCCAGAGCACTTCTGCAGTGGTTCTCAAATTTGAGCATGCATCACAAGTACCTGGAAAGCTTAGTAAACCAAAGTTGGATCATTCCATTGATCTGGGCAGGCCTGAGAAACATATTTCTAATGAGATACAAGTGATGCTGGTGCTATGGGTACTCGGAAACTACTGCTGTACAGCATAGGTTTTTCATCTGTGGGACACTCCTGTAAGGGATTAATAAAACATCAGATGGTTGGTAATTTTACAATGGACACTGGTACATTTGGCCACTGAGGAGACTCTAGTGAAGAACGGCTACCCAGAGGAAGGGGCCAGAGATTGTCCACCAGGATTGCAAGTGGCAAAGATTCCAGGAAGATTGTAATCAGAGAGGAAGCCATTTTATATTCCTGTCCATGGCCTTTTGTATCCCTGTGTTGGTGACAGAGCAAAAGATAAGGCAGTCAGCATTGCCCAAAGTGACTTGGAAGTGATTAATACTCAGAGCTCCTGGAGCAGCAAAGGTGAGCTTGCAAGATGCAATTAAGATGATAAAGAACACCAAGAAGCCATGCTTAGCAGCCAGCTAGGGGGCTAAAGTGATGAGGAGGGGAACTACTGCCTGTCTCTTGCTCTGAAGAGATGGTTCCCAGCGTACAGTGATGGGGCTCACAATTCTTCCAGGCTGCTCATCAGAGGAGAGAGGAAAGGTAGCTGCAAAGGTTATTTTCAATATGTGGGCATTTCTTTGCCTCCCTCCCTGGAAGGAGGAAGCTCCAGCAGTTACCAGTAACAAGTTTGATGAGGATTTCAGTTGTGATTGGATTTAAAGTCAGACTCTGTCTGGCTTGGCTAGGAATTGATGGAGGGAAGTAAATGACTCTAAGGAGGTATTCAGAGTGATTCATAAGTCTTGTATGAAATATGAAAGCAACCTAGATTGTATATACAGGGCCAGCCCTGCCATATGGGAGAAAAATCATTTCTGGTGCTGTTTTACCTCTACCTTCTGGGCTCCTCCTATTCTGAAAGCTCCACCTCTCTGGAGGGCTAGACAGAATCTCCAAGGCACCGTGCAAGTTCCTACATTCTCAGCAAAGTGTTACATAGCACATCAGCTAAATTACTACCAAATAACCACAGGGTGATTTAACACATCTACTTAGGTCATCATCAAATGCCAATAAACAACTCTGTATTGGTTAAAGAGAAGCAGAGAGTGGAGGAGGTATCACCAGACATGTGTATCTGACTGCTCATTCAACATGTCTGATTGGATGGATAACAAGCCTCTCACTTTACACAGTCAAATCTGAACTTTGCTTTAGTCCACTTTCCCCATCCCGATATGTTTCTTCCCTTCTTTTTTGAATTACAGGAGATGGTAGTGCTTTTCGTCTTTGACTCCTGTTAGTCCATGCATCAGGAAATGCTTTTTAGGTCTGCCTCACATACATCCTTAATTCAACCATCTCTTACCTCTGTAGCCCCTGTCACCAGCATTTCTTGCTTCTGATAGGCTAGCCTCCCTATGGACTCCCTGTCATGCACAGGAATAGGTCCATTTCTGTTGGTTCCTTTGACCTCAGTTGTCCAAGGGCTTCCCCAAACCATCAACCTAAACTCTAACATTTTTGCCATGCTGTCTTGGCTACTTTTCACCCATTGTTGAGATAAAACACCTGGCACCAAAAATCAGGGAAGGAAAGGTTTATTTCTTACAGTTTTTGGGGGGTTTCAGTCCATACTCAATTGGCTCCAAGGCAGCGTGGCATGGCTGGGCTGCCATTCATTGCTGCAGCAACAGCAAGGCAGACTGGCAAGAGAGAGTTAAGACACACCTTCTTCCCACCATTACACTGTGTGTCGGCTCCACCCCTGGGCAGGTGTAGCACTCACATCACCAATACCAGCGCTAGACAACAAACCAATCACAAATGCCAGACTCAGCTGCACCCATGTCATGACTACATGAGACTTGGTGGGGCCACAGGACCATAACCATAACACATGCACTTCAGGTTTTACCTGATCTGGTCCCTCTTACCTCTTCCCCTGATCCTTCACCCTACTCTGGCCACGTCAATTCTTTCTGGGCTTGGATGCCTCTCTTATTTCCATCTTGGACACTTCATGCATGCTTTGTCCTCTGAATTGTATTCTCTGTCCCAGATGTTTGCACAGCCTACTGCTTACTTTCTTCAGCTCTCTGCCCAGATGTTGCTTCTCCAGGGAGAACTTCTCTGACCACTGCACTCACCACCATTACTTTGAAATTTCTAGCCCTTCACTCTACTCTCTGTGTCCTATTGGAAACATATACACTGGCTTGTCCATGTATTTTGCCTCCTATTTGAGGGCAGAAACTCAGTCATGTTCACAGCCATACTCCACAGTAAGACAATGCTTGGCACATTGCAGGCATTCAGTATTGGTTGGAGTGAGGGCTATTTGTTAGGTTCGTTTTGGGTCCTAGTGTTTGTGTATGCTTTGGACCACTTAGCTGAGGCAGGTATCACTGTTTTCCTCTTATATACAATGAAACGGGAGCTCAGATAGACCATGTGACTCTCCCAGGGTAACAGAGATGGGAGATAGAACTGAGATTGGGGCTCCAACCTTTCTGGAGTCTTCTGCTGCATTAAGCCAGATGTGCTACTGCAAATGGACTCACCAAGTGCGTCAGTCAGCTATCCATCACTGTAAAAAACATCTGAGACAATAGACTTACAAAGAAAAAAGGCAGACAGCTTTACAGGTTTCAGTCTATGATCGACTGGCCCAATTGTCTTTGACATGTGGAGAGGCTGCCCACCATGGCCAGGGTGCATAGCAGGGCAAAACTGCGCCATGCTCCCAACACATGGGCCTTGAGGGACATGTAAGATCCAAACCATAGCACCAAGCACTTCTCTAATGAGCATTGTGCCAAAGATTATTTATTATCTTTTTAAACTTTCCTTGAATTTTTATTTTCAAGTATTGGGGGCTGAATCCAGGGCCTTAGCACTGAGCTACATCCCTAGCCCCTTTTTTATTTTGAGATAGAGTCTCATGAAGTTGCTAAGTTGCCCAGGTTGGCCTTGAACTTGCCATCCTCCTGCCTTATAGCGAGGAAAGCTGACTAACACCCTTGGAGAGCTCCAAGTGCTGGAGTGACAGGCAGGCACTGTCACACCTGGCTTCCTGGAAAACTTGTGAAGAAGAGACCTGTAATTTATAGTTTGTAAAAAGAGAAAATCAGGAGGAACAGGAAAGTTGAGGAGCTTCCCCAAGGTGATTTGGCAGTAGGTGATGGAAGAAGGATTTGAACCCAGCCAGTTAGGTCCTGGAACTCTCATAGGTGACCCCTTTGCTGCCCAAAGCCACCCTCCTGCCCAGGCCGTCTTCCCCGATGCACGCCTGGGCACACATCCTCTACCACCCTTGCTTTTCCTGGCCTCCCCGCTGAGTGCTGGTGCTCTGCCTGACTCGCTCTTCTCTGTATCTGCGTCTGGAGGGGGAGCCTGGCATTGAGGGAAAAATGATGTCTGCTGAATACATGAAGGAAGTGGTGAAAACATCAGTAGGGGTATTTTAAAAATTAATTTTATTGGCACATTTTAGATATACCTCATGGTCACACTCATCATAGGGGATTTGTACCTGTACAGGATACATCTTCATTCTTCTTTTTCTACCAAATACCCCTTTCACCTCTCTTCTCCTCCTCATTTACAAAAGTTTTATTTCCATTTTTTCCATTCTATTTTCTTTTTTACCCCCTTCCTTCCTTTTCCTCTCCTGCCTCCCTTGTTCTCCTTCCCATTTGAACATTTTCTTCCTATTTCATAATATCTATTATACATTTTGGTACATATCTACACTTTTGACTTTTCATACCAGAGAAATAATGTGATATTTAAACACCTGTCTGATTTATTTCACTGAAGAGTGTGGTCTCAAGGCATCTATTTACCTAGAAATATCTCAAGTTTGTCCTTCTTTTTGGCCGAGTAGTACTCCATTGCACAAACATGACCATATAGTTTCTATTCATTCATCAGCTGATGGGCATTTGGGCTGTTTCCAAGATTTAACTATTACAAACTGTGCCACTATAACGTAGGAGTGCATATACCATGCGGTATGATGCTTTTAATTCTTTCAGAAAGATACCAAGGAGGGAAATAGCTTGATCAAATGGAACCTCTAATTTTGGTTTTTTGAGGAATCTCCACACTGATTTCTATTGTGGCTCTACCAGTCTACACTCCCACCAACAGTGTAGAAGGATTCATAAGTTTTTAAAAAAATATATCCTTTAATTTAAAAAATTTTCTCCTTTGCAGCAGCAATTCTTTCATAAACATTACCATCAAAACTGCCTCACATTAAAAAGAGTTGGCCTGCAAGTTTTTTTTTTAACACAGAAGCATGGAACAGATGTTTATACATATAAAAGGAAAAAGGTATTGCCTCTAGAACTCTATAACTTTTTTCTTATATATTTTAGAATCTGGAAAGGACAGAACATTAATGAGGGCCAGCGGAGCAGATATAGGCTGCAGCATAGTGAGAAAAGTGCTACAAATATGCAAATGAAGCATATATGCATACTTATCTGTATATGTATGTGCACAAGTACCCACATGTGGCGTTTGCATGTCAGTGTGTGCTGTGTGCGTGCTGTGTGGTCAGCAAACAGAATGCACACTGGTTACTTTAACAGATTGTTTAAGAAAGGGAGCTGATTAAGCAGCCAGGAAGAACAGGAAAAGCAAAATAGGAACACTAATGAACTGACACAGAGATCCAGTAGTTACTGTGGGAGGCAACTAGAACCTTAAGGGCTGGGAGGAGGAAGGGAGGAGCTGGGGTTATCAGGACCTAGAAGCTTGGACCAAGTCCACATGGGTGGCAAATCCGTGAAGAGAGGACACGGTCTAGCTGCAGTGGGGACCTCAGGAGCTTGGAGAAGGAACCGCTGGGGCTGGGACTCAGACTCCTGAGGAGGGGTTAAGTGATCTCCAGCTTCGTGTCAAAGAAAACCTTTCACTGTTCCAGTCCACATGTGTCTAGTCTCTACTCTCTTATTCACTTAACAATAAAATATCTAAATTGATTGACTATTTACTATGTGCCAGATACGTAATGTTTATAAATACTATCTGACAGCACCCTTGTTACAACCCTGTCAAATAAGAGAAGTTTTTACTCCAATTTACAGTTGAGAAACTTTGGATGAGCAATTTATTCAATTTTTAAAGTTTGTACATGACTAAGAAATGTGCTTTTAATGTTTTGTTTTAATGGCTCTGAGCTTCTATTGAATAGATTTCTAGGAGCACAATCAGCGGACATAGGCATCACAATAGAATTATGGTTAGAATAAAAGGTTCAGGATCAGACAAAGCTGGTTTAAACCCAAATCTCTGTTTTTGCTAATTGAGTGGCACTAGACAAGTTGGTTAACCTTATTACACCTCCATTTCCTAATTTTGAACATAGCAAGAAGAATGATATTTGCCAAGAGGTTATTTTAAAGAAATAAATGTGATAACTAATACACGTAATTTAGCATTTTTTATTACATATAACAAAGGCTCATAATTTTAAAATTGTCATTGTTTTGCAAAGTAAGGTTGGGAAATTCCTTGTACTTCAGCTGTGCCACCTGCAAAAGCTGATGTTTGGCATCTCTAAGTTAGAGGGCCAATCAACTTGTGGAGAGGATGATTTGGCAACTTCAGCCTACCATGCCTCACTCTGGCTCTGGAGGAGCTGGAGGCTGGAGCTACCTCCAGAGGCAAGGAAGGTGACCGAGAACAGTATCTGTGGCACATCAGACATGTCAGATACCCAGTGGCAAGAACCAGTCAGGATGCACAAATGGCTCCATCATCCTGGAAGAAGTTTCATGGCTCTGCCCTCTGCCGACCTGCCTGTGGGTGACTGGAAGTCAAAATCTGAATTTCTAGAACCTGTAAACATACGACATTACATGGTAAAAGGGACTTGGGAGATGTCATTAAGTCAGGGATCTTGAGGTGGAGAGATTATGATGAATGGAAGGGTTTCTTAAAGGATGAGGCAGATCATTAGAGAAAGAGAAGTCAGAGGGATGGCAGAACAGGAAGTTGGAAGGATGGGGCCACAGGCAAGCAATGCAGGCAGTCTCTGGAAGGCAGAAAGACAAGGGAATTTGTTCTGCTCCAGTACCCTCAGAAGGAACCAGCGCAGTCAATACTTTTATGACTCTATATGGCTCCATTTAGGCTTCTGGCTTGCAGAACAGTAAGAGAACAAATTCATGTCGTTTTAAGTCAGTAAGTCTGATAATTTCTTACAACAGTAATAAGTAATATACTGTTCACCTGACATAATCACTCTCTCTACTACTTTCTATAATCTTTGTTCATCCCTACATTATTGCACATATCAGATTCTCTTGTGTTTGTTAGTTTATCTATCTATCTCCTCTATTATTTTTAATTTTTAGAGATGAGGTCTCTCTCTGTTGTCCAAGCTGGTCTTGAACTCCTGGTCTTAAGTGACCCTCTTGCTTCAGCGTCCCAAATAACTGGGACACAGGCATACATTGCTGTGCCTACCTCTCTCTCCTGTTAGATCATTATGGAGGGAAGGGGCCTGAAGAGCTACAGAACATATCACAGGACTTAGTTTATAGTAAGATACATAAATGAGGATGGACTGAATTAGTGTGTGGATGGACAGGAGTCATTGTCACACATTGTCTTTAACCTGTGAGAATCTTACAGGAAATTGAAAATTACTGGCCTTAGCTATAAAGTATTAAGCAAGGCTGGGTGTGATGGCGCATGCTTTTAATCCCAGCACTTGGGAGGCTGAGGTAGGAGGAGCATTGTGAGTTCGAGGCTGGCTTGGGCTACAACGCGAGTGCAAGGCCGGCCTGAGCTACATAGTGCGACCCTGCCTCAAAAAACTAGGGCTGGGAGTTTGGCTCAGTGGTTTAAGCACCTGTCTGGCAGGCGCGAGGTTGTGAGTTCAATGCCCAGTGCCACAAAAAAAAAAAAAGCATTAAGCAAGGTATCTGTATGTAAAAAACTCAGAACTTATAGCTGTGGAAGGGTCTCTGATGCCGCTTCTATTTCTATAGCTCTAGTCAACTTTAAAGGTCAAAGCCGTAATCTTCCACCTATGAGCCCAGGGAGAAGGAGAGGATGGAGAGAAAACGCATGAGATTCTTCAGAAGGGGAGGGGTAAGGCCACATATAATTAAAGCAGGAAGTGATCAGAATATGCAACAACCATTATTTTAAAGCAAATAAATTCATGAGATTCAGATTTCAGCATGACAGAGAAAAAAGGGGTATTTTTTACATTCTTCACAAGATGTTCAGCATGATGAATCTGTCAAGAAAGGAGGGGAAAGGTCACACGGAAGCCAACATTCTGGGTGGAATTCATCCTGTCGCAAGGCATCATCTCAATTAAAACATAACTGGGAAGTTGTCATTTAGACTCACATCTTCCCAGAAGTTTTCCTATAGAACATTGACAGGGCTTGTTTATTTGCTAGGAGAATCTCTGAAATCTTCCCATTAGGTTTGCAGTCTGAGATAATTACCGTGTGAAATGGTCTATTGGCTTGATTTTGACAGGAGCTGTCTCCGCTATATGGGAACTTGGTAGTAAACACGGCAATGAGTCCCCCTGGGAGGTCCAGGGTTTGTGTTGTTCTGTTGGATGGTGCTGGCTAGGGAGCCTTGTCCATGTCACACTGGGGAACAAGGATCTGAAGACTAGAGACTGAGGTGAGGACTCACCTGGGTCCGGTCTCAGGAGCAGGTAATGAGCTGGTGGAAGGAGGATGGTTTGGGGGAGTGGCACAGACAAATCCTGCTCAGAAGTTAGCAGTGGGTGGAGCAGCGGGCTGACAAATCAGCTCTGGAGTGGAGGGTAAAGCTGACTTATTTACAATGGTTGGTGATTTCCACAGTGTGAATGCTCTTGCCATGGCTGATGCCAATTAGTTACAAAATTTCTGATTGTATTCTCAGTGCTGGGGATGGACCCCAAAGGCCTTGTGCATGCTAGGCCAACACATTCCCACTGAGCTACATCTCCAGCCCCCAACATTTCTGAAAATTTAACTACTGGACCAGCTCTGGTTAGCCAGGACTAACCAGATCCAGGATGCCACTGGATGAGCGCGTATCATTCCAGACTGACATCAGGGGTTCACATGCCAGGCAGAAGCCCAGATTGAGAAGTTGTGAGAGCGGACTGCAGGCAGGCACAAGGCCTGAGATTTTCTGGGAAACTGATCTATAATTTTTCCAGTTTTAAAATAACATTCAGGAATGGGCAGTAGTTACTGTAGTTTTGTTTGTTTGTTCATTTGCTTGCATTGGGCAGGCAAGTGGATATGTAATTAGAGTCTCCAGAACTTCTGGAAAAGCCAGGAAAGTATAGCTGAGGCTGAGTGATAATAATGGTGACTATTTTTGATGCTCTATTACATGTCTAATATCATACTTATGTATATTACTTTTAATTCTCTTGACAATCAGGTATCATTATTTGCATTTCTTAGATAAGGCACATAAAATAAGACAGGGAATCATTTGTCTGGCATTGTGATGCTAGCCACAAATGCTAGGATTGGAACTCAAATGTTTGTGACCCTACAGCCACACCCTTGTGTGTACCCTTCACCCTATCCAGTGAGCCAGGACTGGGAAAGAACTGGGGTGGAGAGAGCTCTAATTCACTGAGTTTGGGCTGTGGGCAGCATCTGAGACTGTAGATGACACGCGAAGTCAGGCAGCAGGGAAGCAGAGGTTCTGGGCACCCAGTCCACTTGCAGCAAAGCCAGGGACCTCACAGGTTGGGTTTGAGAGATCTGGATGTGACTAGAAGGGAGTGGGGGTGCTGGCCGGAATGAGGAAGATGTCAGAAACACCTCTGGCAAGGATGGTGTCCAGGGCAGAGCTCCAGGCCAGAAAGGAAGCGGACCATAGGAAGACATTTCATGGATATGAAGCAGGGGGTCTGCAGGTCACAGGTGGGGAGGTCCTCTGTTACAGTTACAGTTATGGCCATGCAGAGATTTAATCATGCAGCTCTCTCTCCTGATTTATTGTTGTGAGGAAATTATTACTAAAACTCAGGAATGATAAGAGCAGAACAGATCAATGTCAGCTCTGGGGGTCTTGAAGAACTGAGCTTGCAATTTAATAATGTCATTGTCCTCAGGCACTGTCTGCAGTTGATCAAATTGCCACCACATGGTAGTGCATCCTCCGTGTGTAGCTGGAGCTCCTAGTGCTCTGCCTGGCTCTGTCCAGAATGGGGATAGAATGACACCATCCAGACCTGCAGTGGAGGCCTTGACCCTTGTGCTTGGGAGGGGTGGGACTCAGAGGTGGGAAAAAGTGCAGGGAATCCTGTGTCTACCTGTGTGTTCTTAGTCAGTGGGCGCTCAAAACACAGCTATTATCATTGCCATCTTGCTAACATTTGAGGGTTAGGGGGAGAAATTTATAATTAAAAAGAGGAAGCCCAGAACTGGAAGACAACTGAGATGATCAAGTGGTTTAAAAGTAAATTATTGGAGGGGAGAGAGGAAAAGGAGTTAAAAAAAATTTAAAGAGTCATCGGATACATTTTAAAAATACCCACAATGAACATAATTATTATATATCACAAACATGAACTAAAATAATATTAATAATGGAAATGGGGAAAGGGGATCTAGAGAAGGAGGAAGGGAGGTAGTGGGAAGGGGAAGGGGAATAACAAGAATCAAGATACGTTAAGTACGTGTACCTATTCCCTAAGACGAATGTAAATTTTGAATACTGCAAATATGTACTAATAAAATAAAATTTAACAAAGTAAAAGCACCCCATGTATTTGTTTAAAAAAAGGAAATTTTCTTTATGCATTGAAAATGGGCTACTTAAAACTTCTTTCAGAAATGAGAAGTGTTTATATGTGTGTAGTGTTGTGTGTCTTTGTATGAAATGGAGGAGAGGCAAAGAGAGACAGAGAGGATAGAGAAGAGAAGTGGGAAGATAAATGAAAAGAGAAGAGGAAAGAAAAGAAGAGAAGAGAAAAGAAAAAAAAGAAGAGAAAAGAAAAGACGGGAGAAGCTGGGCGTGGTGGTGCACGCCTTTAATCCCAGCACTTGGGAGGTTGAGGTAGCTGGAGCATTGTGAGTTCGAGGTCTGCTTGGGCTATAACGTGAGCAAGGCCGGCCTGAACTGCACCCTGCGACCCTGTCTCAAAAAACTAGGCCTGGGAGTTTGGCTCAGCTGCTTACGTGCCTGCCTGACAGGCATGAGGTTGTGAGTTCGATTCCCAGTGCCACACACACACACACACACACATAAAAAAAAAAATAGACAGGAGAGGAGAAGAGAGAAGAGGAAAACAGGGAAGTCAAATGGTTTGATGATATGAAAGGCCAGAGGAAAGAAGCAGGAGGGGAAAGACAGCAGGAAAAGGGAAAGAGGGGGCCATGAATTAGGACTGAGACAAGAGATGAAACTGAGAATTCGCGAGGTCTCTGAGGAGCTTCCGGTTTTCAACAGTTTTCTGGTTCCAAGAGAGCCCAAGTCCTTTGGAGCCACCAGGAACTCACCTTGGGGCTTGAGGTCCGGAAAGAGAAGGGACTGGAGAAGGCTTTGGGCTTAAATGTCTTACAACAAAAGGGCTAAAGACACATGGTGAGCTCTGAGCGATGGAGAGCTTTAATTATCCACCAAGAACACTGGCTTAGCTTAGTGGAAGGCAGTGGCAGGGAGGAATGGAGGGAACAGGGCACAGTCTGCAGCACTCAACCTCATACTATCTGGGCTGTCACCCCCACAGAGACTGGCATGTCTGCTCCCCAGGAGACCCAAGGACTCAGACGGGTCAGAAAACTCACTGCAAAGTTCAAACTCTTCTTTCCTGTCTGCACTTAAATTAAACCTAAATGCTTATTTGTTGTTCTTAAGAGTTGTGATTATCATGAATGTACAAAATGGAAGCCAAATGCTTCTCTGAATATTTTAATTTAGTTAAAAATTTTTCCTTAAATGTAGTTTCAAATTCATTAAATGAAAAATATACTTAGTCCCTCTATTTACATAAATAGAGATAAATTAATGATTAGAAGAAACATATTATTCCAAACTCCATATTAAAACAGCATATCTTAATTCAGAGGAAAATTTTGCAACAAATGAAGACATTCATTACAGAACTAATCATCACTCTCAAGTCTCAGAAAAACATACCAAGTGCTTACAAGAAAATACAGCTTTGCAACAGCCTGGTTCAGAATGAAATCACCTTACGTATAGTTTTCAGATTGATTAACAGAAGAGAACTTGGTGAATCTGCTCTTCATGTGGACTTAACCCTCAGCACTCTGCCCTATTCTTTTTCTTTCTTTTCAAATGACAAGCTTTGAGATACCGGAGTCCGAATTAGCATAAAGTCCATACAGTTTTATTAGCATACACTTCTTATAACTTTATTGTTACTAAGGAGGCTGAGGCCTAACATCTCAAGGAACTGGCAACACACCTGGATTCTTTGTGCCTTTGAGTACAGATTTTAGGCAAGACATATAGGTTGTCATAGAGAGCATAGGTAGAATTTATAGAAAAGTGATAGATTATTGAGACAGAGAAAGAGAGAGAGAGAAACATTTTCATGAATTCAAGCAAGCACCAACAAAAGTGGAAGTTGTACTGAATGAGGTTACATTTGTATGATTCCTTGAAGGAATGTCCATTCCTTCCTCTGAGGTCATTGTTCCTGTACAAACGAAATGAGCTGTGCTGACCTACTCTTTAGGTGGATGTCTCTGTTTAGTTTGCTTTGAAACCTTGTTTTTCCAACCTCTCACCCAACCTCTGGACTTTATATGGGCCCAACCTTATCAGCATACTTAGAGGAGGTTACATTCTCTTGAGTTAACGTTTGAAACCACAAGTTTGTGTGGCTTTCATCCATAGCTAATGATTAAGAAAGTGAAGGAAAAAGTCATATCTTTGTTTCTCAGTTGGTCTCCTTGTCACATGTGTTTAACCTGCTAATAACTTCCTGCCTAAAATTTATGATAACATTACTGGTTAAAAAAGTAATTCATACTCATGGTAAAAGAATCATGAGACATGATTAACCTTCTCTTAAACAAACAAGTGGTAAAAATCCTGCACCTCATATTAATTGTTATGAAAAATTGGGATGCATAATCTTCCAGTCTTCTTTCCACATTACTTAAAATCAAAATTAGATCATTATGTGCATTGAGTTCTTCTATTAATGTGATTTTTTTGGATGTGGCTTGGCCTCCAAGGTTCACATACTGGGAACTTGTTCCTCTGGGTGACAGTAGTGAACGGTGGTATGGACCATTTAAGAGGGCAGTCCAGAGGTCAACTGGAGGTGTCCCCACAGAAGGGACTGTGGGACCCCAGTCTCTCTCCACCTTACTGTTTTTTTTTTTTGGCACCGGGGATCGAACTCACAACTTCACACCTGCTAGACAGGCGCTTAAGCCATTGAGCCAAACTCCTGATCTTCTCCACTTACTGTTATCTTTCCCTCTTGCACAAACTCTCTTCACCATGAGATTCATCAGAGAGAAACTGATGCCAAGACCATGCTCTTGAATCTCCAGATCTGTAAACTAAATAAACCTTTTTTCACTATAAAGTTAATTTGCCTTGGGTATTTCATTATAGTAATACAAAATAGACCAATACAATTAGCTTTTCCCTTAACTAATTTTTAACATTTTTCCACATTGTCAAATACTTTTTAGAAACATAATTTTGAATCAGGATAACATAAACTGTTTAGTCTTTTTTTTATTTAAAAGAGGATAAAACAGAACAAAGCAGATCAGAACAGAACATTACAAGCAACACAGGTCTTCAAAATAAGACAACAGGAAATCAACAGTGGCTACCATAATGTCTCTTGTTTTCTTCGAAATAGTTATCCATACCTTCACACACAATAAATTCAAACAAAACAAAATAGTATAAATTCAGTAAAAACAAAAGAATGAAAGCATTATGGGCCTTCAAAACCAGACAATAGGAAATCAACAATGGTTACCATAATGTCTCTTGTTCTCTTCAAAATAGCTATCCCCATACCCTTACACATATTGAAATCAAATAATAGAAAACAGACTAAAACCAATCAAAACAAAGAATAAAAGCATTATAGGACTTCAAAAAAAGATGATAGGAAATCAACAATGGCTACCATAAGGTCACATTTTCTTCAAAATAGCTGTTCGTACCATCATGTATATTAAAATCAACTCTTGTAAACTCTAGGAGAAATTATAACTATTTAGTCTTTATCAAATCTTGAGAAATTTTGACATTCTGCTATTGTGTAAGTACTATGATGCATATTCTTTTTCTTTTTCTTTTTTTTTTTTTTGGGTATTGGGGATTGAACTCAAAACTTCATGCTAGCTGACGTATATTCATAGTCCTTTTTACAAAGAGTGACTATTATTTTATTAGGATATATTTTTAGAAGAGGAATCACAATCAGTGGGTCACACGGTATGCACAGATCGAGGTGTTCTGATGCAGTACATATCATTTGTGTCTTCTTAGCATATGAACACAAGTGAAGTCTTGCTGGAAGACACAGATCTGAACAGCAAGAAGTTTCCTGTTCTTACATGAGTAGCTGCAGTTACTTAAGTCCCTTTTCAGCTTCCTGTTCCCCACTAGCATATCAGGGAGTGCCTAGACACTGCCACCCATTGTTGGCAGGATCCTCAGGGTGCATGGGTGATCTGGATTCCAGGGTGCATGTGGGCTGCACTGGGTTGCTCCTTGCCATGCTGGTTGCAGGTGCCCACCTTTGCTCCTCCTCATTTGACACTTCTATGGAAGCCCTGGAGCTTGGATTCTTGGGCTTATGGTGTTGCAGCCTTTGTACTGATAGATCTGTGTTTTCAAATGCAGCCTCTTCACCCTGAAAATATTGCAGGTGGCTGGGTCTCGGGAGGTCTGAGTGCCTATGCACTTGCCAGGGTGCTTGGAACCACTGTGCTTCCCTTTGGAGACCCTGGTCTGATCAGACAATCTTCTTCCTCTTTCCCTCAGAAAGTTTCCTGCCAAGGACACCAGATTTCCACCTAGAATTTACCATTAGTTACCCCACCAAAGTTTATCAACTATATCTCACCTTCAGATGAGACTACAGCTCTGAGTTGTTCCAATAAAGCATCTAGACCCCCAGCACATCAGTGACTTAAAATAGCTACTGGAGAGAAAAATATTGCCTGGCCTATTCCAATCTCTAAGGATCCAGTGAGGTTCTTTTCCACTGCATGTGTGACTACGTTGTCCTTCAGACAGGTCACACCCATTTACCTTTCCAACAGAAAGTGCTTATTTCTTTAAGTCACCAGCATTATATATCATCATTAAAGGATTTTGTCCACTTAGAAGTAAAACATAGTATCTGGTTAATTTTTACTGATACTTTGCTTAGTTAATAGTAGATCTAAATGCTTTTACAAATGTTTTACGTATTTCTCTTTCTTTGCTTGAGAATTATCTGTTCTTTGGCTTAATGTTTAAAACCTTGAAATAGGCATCTTTTTCTCATTAACGTTTGAGTTTTAAGACAGTTAATTAACCATCTGTTCATCAGGTGGGATATTTTAGTGGCAACTAAGAGAAAACCCAAAGGAATTATAAACTCCTAAACAAAAAGACCCAACTAGAGCCGTTCTGGAGTTGGTTAATCGAGGAGTTTCATAGTGTAACCGAATGTAGTAGGTTTACCTCTTAGTACAAAGCTGGCATGGCTTGGAGATAAAAGCATGAAGAGAGATTTATTACTTTCTGTAAGTAAGGAGAACACTATGGATGATTTCTAATGCAGTGTCTCCCCACGCAAACAAAGCAAGGGTTTTTTGTGGGAACAATCAGACATACTCCTGTAAGAAAGACTTGCAGTCACTTTTAGAGGTATGCTTAGCTCCAGGTCATGCTTCTTACCTCACATGTTCAAAACTGATGAACAAACTGGGCATGGTGGTACACACCTTTAATCCCAGCACTCGGGAGGCTGAGGTAGGAGGAGCGTTGTGAGTTCCAGGCCGGTTTGGGCTACAACGTGAGTGCAAAACTGGCCTGAACTACATAGTGCAACCCTACCTCAAAAAACCAGGGCTGTGAGTTTGGCTCAGTGGCTGAAGCGTCTGTCTGGCAGACGCGAGGTTGTGAGTTTAATCCCCGGTGCTGCATTAAAAAAAACCAAACAAGCAAACAAAAAAACTCATGGACAGGACCTTCTCCGGGTAGAGAATTTGGTATACCCAGCTAGGTTTATTCTAGGTCACTGCAAAGCGGTAGGACAGAATGACTCAGAAATTTTGGCTGGTTCCTTGTAAGTTTCTCTGGAGGGCCTTATCTGAAACAAAAACACAGCTTTTGAGGCACACATATAGTTATTTAAATTGGCAACAGCTTTCCTCTGTAACTACCTGCAATTGTCTTAAGAGATGACTGTCTAGTGGCTGCCAATAGCATCACCAGGGACCCAGTTTCTGTCTGTCTGTCAGTTTCTTTTTTTAATTGAGGTTTTCTTTTTTAAAATTTATTTTTATTAGTACTGTTTGTGTTTGCCATAACACCTTCGGCCCTGCTACCTTTGACATGGACTCTGTCTCATGACTTCAGGGTCTCACCTGGAGATGGTGGCTCGGACTTCAGAAATCACCTTCTCATCACCACAGCTTAAAGAGGTGAAAAGAAGCCCTTTGCTTTCATGAGCTGCTTCACACTCTAGGAAAACCATTCCCCAAAGCCCTTGAGCTCCTTCCCTTCACAGCTTATATGCTCACGGAGGCACCAGGCATGGGCAAAGTGGTTACTATGACCGGTTTACATGGCTCAGCACTTGTCTTAAATCTCATGGGGAGGAATAGATACTTAAATAAAACAAGGCTCTCAGCAAGGAGAATGGGGCACTGGGTTTGGGTTGGCTACCACCAGTATTTGCTTCACCCGGCCTTTCGTAGGAGAATTCTGGCTTTGAAACAAAATAGTGGCAGTTTTTCAGATCTTTCCCAGGGTGGAGACCATTTAGTGAGGAAAATGCTGATAGCTAAAATCCAATCCTTTCCATCGTAATATGATCCATTAGTGGACGTACCTGTGCCTCTTTGGAGGTTAGAAGATTTATTTCTCAGCTGCATAAGAATAGGCCTTATGCAATGCATAGTTCAGATTTCCTTAATCTCATGATCAGAGACATTCAAATCCATGAGCCTAAAAATATTTCCTTTCCTTCTAGCAACTGTTCAGAGCTCCTCAGGGACTCCACACGTCTTGGTGGGGAACATGATGTATTCAAGACCTAATCATACATCCATAATGCTCCCCTACTTGCTTGGTAGGTATATTAATGTCCTATTGCTGCTAAAACAAATCATCATCAACCTGGTGGCTAGCAACAGCACACATTTGTTATTTTATAATTGGGGAGGTTAGAATTCGAAATGACCCTCACTGGGCTGAAAAATGAGTTATCTGCTGGGCCGCATCCCTCCTGGAGGGTGCAGGGGAGAATCTGATTCTTTCCTTTTCCAGCTTCTGGAGATTGCCACAGCTTCCGGCCCCTTCCTCTAACTTCAAAGCCTTCAGGGTTACTTATCACCTTTTATTATTCTGACCTCTTCTGTTTTCTCTTGTACTTTTAAAGACATTGTGATTAGCTTGGGCTCACCCAGGTAACCCAGGGCACTGGACCCATTGCAAGATCACCTAATTAGTAATTTCAATTCCATATGTAATCTTAATTCCTCTTTGACATGCAATATATTCTTAGATTCTGGGAATTAGATGCTCGAGATCAGAAATCTTGAGAGGGACATATTCTGTCTACCACAGCAAACAGAAAAAAAATTCCCTGTCTCTCCTCCCTAATCTTCACTTAATGTTAGTGTGTCATAGCATTTAAGATACTTATGCTTCAGTTTCCTAGAGGTCATTCCATTAAGCTCCCTCTGGGCCCACAAGGGCTCTGCCTCAGGTTTTTTTGCTGAAGACACACATTTGGAATCAGATCAAAGAGCATAAATATTCCTTCTTCCAGGCTTTCTTGGCCTCTCTGCTCCTAAGCATCTGTATTTCTATCTAACTGCTCATTACAGACCCTGCATTCCCCTGTGCTCCTATTTAGGGTTGTACTACATGTATTCATTCCTCTTTTGTATGGCTCCCTTGTTAGAATAAATCCATTTTAGAGAAGAGTGCATGTTTGCTTCCCTTTGGCTGCCTTTGTTATGAGTCTGCAGAAACCACATGCTACCATGAAATCAGCCCAGTTCTTAGCTTCAACAGGCTCTACAAGCTGTCCTTTATATTATTACGAATTCCCTTAGATTATTTCAACAGGTAAGAGGTGATTTTCTTTCACATTTCCCTTTTCTTCCCTTTCTTATTTGTTACACAACGTGCTTTATCATTGCTCCATAATTGGAACCAATCACAGTGGTAAAACAAGACTCCGGTAAGGAACACCAGGGCAGAAGAGAACTTATAAAGAGACAGATAACAGAAATTGTGCCTAATCTGCCTCCTGCAAAGAGACCTGGCATGTGGCCACTGTAGATACAGGTGGTCCACTATGTACCTAAAAATACATTACTTCTCTACTTTTGCTTGGAAATTTGTCATTTATTTATTTATTTTTTTTGTGGTACTGGGGACTGAACTCACAACCTTGCGCCTGCCAGGGCAGGCGCTTAAGCCACTGAGCCAAACTCCCAGCCCTGGTTTTTTGAGGCAGGGTCGCACTGTGTAGCTCAGGCCGGGCTTGCGCTTGCGTTGTAGCCCAGGCCGGCCTCGAACTCACAACGTTCCTCCTACCTCAGCCTCCCGAGTGCTGGGATTAAAGGCGTGCGCCACCACGCCTGGCTAAATTTGTCACTTAAATCCTAGTAACGTCAAAATATCCAAAAAGGAAGCTCAGTAAACTCTGACTTCACAGCTCCATCTAAAAATTCCTGCTCTTGAAGTGATTTATATTTAGCGAAGCATAGATTCTTTGAGACTGGCAGTGTCACAGGAAGTCCTATAGCCTGGAGGCCATGTGTGAAGCAGTACTCCACATCAGGCTGAAAAGAATAAACATATTTGAATCATGTTGCTTTAATTTGCTTTACAAACCTGTCTGGAATTCTTGTGGCTTAAACCCTTTGAGATTTCCTTAATCCAGGAATGGGGGTTGGGCCTCTGATGATCTTGACACGTTAGAGCAACCACTTGTTGACTTCTGAAGATGCTTTGCTCTGCAGTTTGGAGTCTCTGTCGATTTGAGCTGCTATCACAAAAAACATCAAACCAAACCAAAACGAAAAATCTCATAAGCTGGGTGGTAGATAAACAGCAGGCGTGTATCCTCTCACAGTTCTTGGCACTGGAGTCTGAGTTCTGGTGAATGTGGTCTTCAGTTATAAACGATTGACTTCTATATCCTCGTATGGAGGCTTAGAGCAGAGAAGGGAAGTATCTGTTTCGTGATTCTTACAAGGGCACTAATCCATTCACCAGGTCTCCACCCTTATGGCCTCACCTATCATCTATTTTTCATCAATGCCCAAAGACCCCACCTCCAAATATCATGACAGTGCAAAGTTTTTTTTTTTTTGAGACAGGGTCTCACTTTATAGTGCAGGTTGGCCTTGAACTCACTATGCAGGTGGTCTTGAATTTGAGGTGATCCTCTTTCCTCAGCCTCTCAAGTGCTAGGATTACAGGTGTGCACCACCACACCCAGCTTCATCACAGTGGCAATTAGGGTTGCAACATATACATTTTGGGAGAACACGAATATCACAAACTTTTGGTCCAAAACAGAATCTACACATTTTTTGAGAAACTGAATCCAACAAAGAATTTTTTTTTAATAAGTATTTCTGCTTCTTTAACTAACTCCTAGGTTTCCATGAAATCCCAGGCCTCCTAAACTCCTTTCCAACTAAAAACTAAAGAAGTCACCTCCGGTTCCTTTTGAGACAGACAAAGAACCTGAACAAGAGCTTGAAAGAAGAGGACTGGAAGGAGCAGCACACTGTCCTTCCTGTTTCTTCCCTTGTCATGCACAGGCATATCGGTACAGCTCTGACTGCCAGTCAAAACAGTTACCAGCATTATTTTCTTATTATTTATGCACCTCTCTCCCCATCATGCTGTTTTTTAGAGCCCTCAAATTATGCAGGTGTGCATCCAAGCTGTCAACAGACTCTTCTGAGTGAAAGGTAGCTAAATAAATTTCTGTAATGAGGAAGGACCAGAATGAAAGGTGGGTCTATAGGCATGTTTTCCACAGTTCTGGTCTGCCTCATTTTTACCAACCTGCTTGCTTATTCACTGCAATGACAGTAAGACTTTGTTCCACTAGGATGACATTCTCACCTTGCATTTCAAATTAAGCCCACGCTCCCAGGACCCCCGTGTTCCTGTTGGAACCAGACACCACCACTGACAGCACAGAGGAAGCTCTCCTCTTCAATCAGATATGAATGAGAAGCCAGTTTGCCATCTTGATCCCTTCCCATTGAAGTATTTAAATGGAAGCAGCTATCTGCTTACTGATGTAGGATTTCCTGGGTATCTGTGACGGCTCAGTTAGCTTTCTGTCATTAAAGGATTCCTCCTTGTTTCCTGTGGCAGGTAGAACTTTGCCCCCTTGTGGACGTCCAGACCCTGCCTGATCCTCAGACCTGTGAGCACATTACCTTCTGTGGCAACAGTTCAGTGGCACTCATTTCAGAAGTCCGGCCTCCAGAGTCATAGGCTCATAACTTCATGTTCTTTTAGATGTGCTATGGATTGAATATGCTTTTTGCTTTCTGGAACTCTTGTTGGCGTTCAGTCCCCATTGGGAAGCATTAAGAGGGTGGGAATTTAATCTGGCTTTGGGCCTTTACGATGAGTTCATCAGGGTGGATCTCACATATTCAATAGCTTTAGAAGGAGGGGGAGGTGGATAGAGAGGGAAGGAGAGGGAGAGGGGACAGACACATGTGTGCATGCTTCCTGCTTCTCATCATGCGTTGCCCTACGCCACTTGGGAACTCTGCCAGCAGGAACACCATCACCAGATGCAGTTCCTTGACTTTGGGCCAGAACCATGAACTAAAATAAAATTCTTTTATTTTCTTTATAATTTACCCAGTGTGATGGGTTGAAAACTGATGGTGCACTTAAAACACCAGCTGAACTAAATCAGCCTGGTACTGAGTGTAGATGGCCCACCTGAGGAAAGTTGCCAGTATAAACAGGAGACCCAGAGAGGAAGAGGAATGTTGTGGGTTCTCCTAAGTGTTGCTGTTGTTTGGAGCCATTGGTTCTCTTGGAGGAGCTTGTCATGCTGGCTTCCCTGATAGGAACTCAGCTATTTTCATCAGAGGAGCTTGGAATCTTGTCCCCGAGAGTGGCTGCAGTTCACTTTGAGGGAGCTCTGGTCCTTACTTTGAGCACTGCTTCCTGGCTCAGTGGGGGAAGATGTGTGCTGTTCAATCTCCAGGAGAAGCTTGTCACGCTGGCTTCCTGAAATGGACTTGGCTGTTCTCTTTGTTGGAGGAGCTCAGAACGTTGTTGCTGAGGATGGCTGTGGTACTTTTCAGAGGAGCCCTGGTCTTTACTTTGAGAGTCGCTACTTGGCTCCAGCACAGAACACTCAACCTACTGGCACAGATCCTTCATCCCGCTGGCATAGACTTTCTAGCTTCTAGCTCAGGTCTTAGCTGGTTGCTGCTCCCCTAAAATACAGGAGGTTTGGTGAGAAGGAAAAAAGGCTTCATTCAATACTAACTCTGAGGAGATGGAGGGTTGCTTTTGGCTCAAATCACCATCTCATCATGTTCAGGAGTGTAGGGGTCTTTTATAGTCTAGAAGAGAGGGGAAAGGGTATACAGTGAGTCAGACAACTTCATGGTTTAGCTCACCACCCTCACCTCATCCTTCTCTGCTCCTTCTCCTTGTGAAAATGAAATCCTGGGGCCATTTCCTGCATATTGTCCATTCATCTGAGCTGAAGAGTCGAGGGGGTGATGTTTTACACCCCAGGCATAAGGAAGTTTGAAGGAAGATCCATTTGTCCTCTTGGTTGCACAGGATTAACAATGTACCTCAAAGAATAAGGCATTTGGTCTGAGGACACCTGCTCTCGGAAGCCATCCACTAGGTAGCACCTGGGTGGTCTGATCCAGGTGGCTCTGGGAACTTCTGAAGGACACCTGGGTGGCTCTTAGCCTAACTGGGCTCCTTTTGATATGCTTGTTTCTCTGCCACCTGTCTTATTCTTGGCATATTTCTTGTGTCTGCGTTTCTTCTTAGTTACTGCTCCCTCATAAATTTGTCTCAGAAATGGTGCCTCGCAATTTTGTCTCTACCCCAGAATATTTTCTGCTATCAACTCCATTCCTATGCATCTGTGTGTTTCTGACGGAGGACATATCCAGCCAATTCACTATGCCTGATCATGTCACTGGTTCCTGGCCAGACTAGCAGTGGACACGCCTTTGATTACATATCCTCCTCCCTCTAGTCCAGTCAGTTGTGGCCATGGGTGAGGGTAAGAAATGTGACTGTAGGAAAGCTGTCTAGTTATGAGGGGATAGCGGTTTAGAAGGGCCAACAGGTAGAAAGAGGGTTCAAAGTGACTGAAGTCAGTCTGAGGTATGAGTAATGATCCAGGGTGTTGATTTCCTTTCTGAATTGAATGTAAAGACAACATCACATGGAATCTGTCCCCGATAAATTGGGAGGAATCTTGGAAAGCGTCCTTGCTGCCTTTCCAGGCAAGAATAGATAACCATTTCCCGGCTCTGACAGCTGAGGTTTGGTAAGGCAGATGTACAATAAAGTAATGTTAGTTGTAAAGTTTATTCAGTGGCATGAGGGGCCACAATAGGAAAACCCAGCATGAAGGAACTAAATAAAATCAACTACTAATATCTTTTACATACAGTCATTCCTTGGAATCTATATGTGTGTGTGTATGTGTGGGGTGTTCCAGGACCACTTATGGGTACCTGAATCTACAGATCCTCTAGTTTCTAGTATAAAATGGCAAATTACTTGCATATTTTCCATCTGCAGTTGGTTCAATCTGGGAATGCAAACCCTGTGGACATGGAGGGCTGACTGTACTCACTATGAGCTGGGCACAGATTTAGGTAGTTGGAATATCGCTGTGCGCAGAACTGCTCCCTTGTGGAATGGCATTCTATGGAGAGGAAGATGTGTAGTAAAAAGTCCCCTGGGTGAGGCTCCACCCAGTTGTGTTAGCCAGGAGGAAATCCAGACAAGCACAAGAACTATCAGATGAACCAAGCAGCAGCTAGTGGGCAGGGGCCAAGGTGTGGACAGGGGAAGGGCCATCGCAGAGAGCTAGCACTGGGAGAATGTGGTGGAGTGCCATTTCGGGGTACAACTTCCAGGGCACTGTGGAGAAGACAAGGAAAACTGGAGAGTTATGGTAAACTGGACTTACTAGCCACAATCATGATTCTGAAATGAAATTTCCATCTTCTGAGGGCTGATTGTAGTAATGGGGCATCTGCAAAGCTTGGGCATGTGGCAACAAGGCAGAAACTGGGATGGGGGGTTGGTTTCCAAGACATCAGACAAACTCATCTTAGGGTCAATGTGTAATCAATGATAAGATTTATTTACCAACAGAATTCTGAGTTCTGCCTTTACGCCTTCCTGATTTCTTCTCAGAACATTCTGGGGCCAGAACCTAGAAATACAACAACCAGCTGTCCCAACTGTACTCTATGGGGCAGGAACATAGAAAAATGCTTACAATCAGGTCGGATCCTTGGGCATCACTTGCCTGGGTCATCTGAGACCAGCCTTGCGCTATCAATTCTGACTGCCAGGGTCACACAGTCAATCTAAATTTTCTTACATCTAGGAGCCTTCCAAATATTTGAAATCTCCTGCCATCATTCTCTGGGCAGTGGTTTGCAAACATTATTAGTGGGAGCCTCCCCCTAAATCACTGCCCATCACTTTTTAATGTGGATCTTATACTACAGCCCAATATGTAGAGGAGATAAAAGCAGAACTGTTCCTTTTGAAGCTGAGTTAGTGGCCTGTTTTTCCACCCACTCCCACTTTGCCCTCTATTTTTTGGCAGCCTCTTGGGTATGCATATGAAATTACCAATGCAGTTTGAAAATCCCTTTCGGAGACTTCCCTTTTTTAGGTTAAATACCTCTAGTTTTCTCATGAATCCTCAATGTACTTCACCAACTTAGTAACTTTTTCCTGGGTGGAATGTATTTTGTCAGCAAGTGCTAAGTGATTTTGTGGTATCTGCAGGATAACCCAGACCTTCTCTTATCTGGACTCCTGTAGACACCCACTGTCTTAGTTACTTTTTTCTCATTGCTGAGACAAAATACCTGATGCCCAAAATTAGGGAAGGAAAAGTTTATTTCTTACAGTTCTCAGGGATTTCAATCCATGCTCAGCTGGCTCCAAGGCAGCAGGGCATGGTGGGGCAGCAATCCGTGACAGCATTGTGGCGAGAGCGTGAACCAATGAGAGAGGACAAGCCTTCCTCTTGCCCTTGCATTGTATATGGGTTCCACCACTGGGCGGGTGTAACACTCACATCACCAATCCCAGTGCCAGACAACAAACCAATCATGAACGCCAGACTCAATCTTGTCCATGATTGCATGAGGCTTTGGGGGGACACAGGACCATACCTTCCTCTGAAGGTACCTTCCTCTGAGTACCTTCCTCTGATGTATCTATCTATATTTTTGGCATTCTAAATTAGTTCATTCCATAAACTTTTGCTGATTTGCAGTCTGAGGCTCATTGTTAGCCTCTATGGGAAAATGTTCTGTGTAAAGGGGAGGAACTAGCTTCTTCCTGGAGCTTGAAGAGGATATCCTCCCCCTGAATTTGGTCAGTGGTCTTCCTAGACCTGTGCTCCAGTCCCCAACTGTGCCACCTGCTTCTTCATATCCTTGCCTCCACTGTTTTCTTGCACAATATGAGAAAATTGGACTTGGATGAATTCCAAGGTCCCTTCCTGTTCTATCCCATGTTCCAATGGTGACCTTCCATAGCTACTGATTTAGTGTACCCAATTGGAATTTAGACTGCATTCTTCTCATACAAACATTTGTTTCCATAGTAGCCAGGAGTACTTTTGTTAGAAGCTCAACAGTATCTTGAAATTGACACTAGCGTTTCTCAAAGGAATATTCATGATCCTTAGGATCAAGACTTTATTCTTTCAGAATTTAGAAGAATCTCCTGACTCTTTATCCATAGCCTCGGATTGCCTTGGTTTGGCAGCTCTTATGTCACATTGGGATCCTTAAGCCTGGCCACAAATTCTGGCAATGCACCTCTTCTTATATCCTAGATTAGTATTTGCTTTCATTCTGGCCCAAATTCCCATCCCACCCACATTTTTGAGTTTGAGTTTTTAAACTCAAATCAGTAGTCCCCCTTACCAGCAGTTTCTTTTTCCACAGTTTCAGTTATCAGTGGTCAACTGTGGTTTGAAAATACTTAATGTAAAATTATAGAAAGAAACAATTTTTAAGTGTTAGATTTCCTGCCAGTCTGAGAGATGAAATCCCACGGTTCAGCTCCATCCTGCCTGGGACATGAGTCATTTTGTTCTGTTGAATCCATATCTGTTGGTGCCTTAGTGGCCTTTGTGGTTATCAGACCCACTGTTGTGGGATCACAGAGCTTGTGTTTAAGGAAATCTTATTTTACTTCATAATGGCCCCAAAGTGCAAGAATAATGATGTTAGGAAGACAACAGGTATAAAACATGGAAGGACAGACAGGCTGTGGCATGACGTGGCAAAACTGTAGGGCATACAGGGAGACCACAGTGGAGATCTGAATGTGCTATCTGCAGGTTCGAGTATCTTCTGTGGGTCTTAGAATGTGCCCCCATGGATAAAGGGAAATTGATGTAAACTCATTGCAGTATGGGAAGTCGAACCTAGCCTAACGTTATAACCCTCTATGCACAATCAAGTTTGTGTCTTGGACAACAACAATGGCCCTTTGGAAGTCAAGGACTTTTTACTTTCTTTTCCATCAGCATTTGCTTATTTTCTTATTAATCAGTCACAACATCTTTCCAGTCTGGTCAATTATCTCCTGCTCGCTTATAGCAAACCTAATGTGAAAAGATTTTGAAAGTTGAAAATATGTGATTTTCCTTTTTAAAAATCTTCTTTTGAAATCTTCTGTACACTTCAACTGTATTTCATTTTCTTTTCTTCTTGATGGGTGGGATCTCTTTTCCTTACTTCTATAAATTCAAATTTCCTATGAGTGAAACATTGCTTACCATGTTTATTTTGAACATACACACTAGCTAAAAGCTCATAGTTGCTCTGGTTAATGTCGTATGACCCTGATTTCCTCTGCCTTTCTTCTGGGGATATTATTTGTATCCCTCTGGGATTCTGGAATTTCTACATCTTATCCTGGGGTTTGTAAGATTTCTGGTCATTGGATCCCAAGCAGGGATGCCTAGGAATATTTTTTTCTTTTACATTTTTGACTTTCAAGAGAATAGTTTGTTACCTGAGATTTCAAATTTCTTTAAATTGTAGTAGTTTCCAATTTGGGAGCTTCGGCTTTCTTCCTTTTATAGCACCATTTTCAATTTAAATCCATTCCTTTATGCCCTTTACTTGTGGTGAATTTAAGGATTGTGAGAGGAGGCAGAGAGAAGATCCTGCTCTGTTCCTAAGCTTTCACAGGCTTCTTTGTTCTTATGTCTTTGTCTCTTAAGGCTTTTCATTCTTATCCTAAAAGGTTATAATGACCTTCAGATAACGGCGAGTGGGTCACAGATCTTTCATCACCTCCCCCTCCACCATTTTCTTTATCTGAACTGTATCCTGAGTACATTCCTAAGCTATATCAGTCATTGTTCTTTAAAAATAAACAACAAAACATCCAAACTCAACTGCAATGGTCTGACTGTGATTGCCTATAGTCAGAATAACCTGCATTTCTTTCCTAAAGGATTTGAAAATCTTTGATGAACTAGTCTGTTCCATAGAGACCAGGGCTGTTTGGCTCCTGGCTCTGTAGTCTTTACCTTCTGTTTGCTTCCTCTTTTCTTATTTCTTGTCCTTTTGCGCTAAATATTCTCCTGGACTTTTAATGGTTTTCTTTCCTGTTTTTAGAGTTTTTTTTTTTTTTTTTTTTTTTTTTTTTTTTTTTTTTTTTTTTTTTTTTTTTTTTTTTGCACTCTTTCCTAAATAGAAAACATGTACATTTGGAAATTGACTTTGAATTTACGACAGCCCTATGTATTAGTTGCAGCTTTTCTGCTTTGCTCCTCTTCTGAGAGATAAGGGGGCTTATTGTACCAAATGACCAGCTGACCCAGACTGTCCCCTTGTCCTCTCAAGTCTCAGGGTTGCCATTTCACACAAGGGGGAGAAAGTATCACTCTATTTTGGCAGCCCAAACATGCTGGAGAGTAGAAAATGTTTAACTGCTTGCTTGTTCTATACAGAGTTGGAGATCAAATGAGATAGCGGAGTGGTAGATATAAGCAGCTTTATGAAGAGAGAATGGTGTTCTCACTTTCTATTTTGGGAGTCAAACACTCAGCTTTGTCTTAGAAGGCTGTGCACTGTTCCAGAAAGAACAAATTAAGAATTAGGAAATCTGGCTATTGATCCCAACTTCATGAACTGTAACATGTCATATAAATGCCAGCCATTGTTGTTACTATTAACAACAATAGCAGTGTATTGAGTCATGCTTTTTGTACGTGTTAGTTTATTTAATCTTCACAACAACTCTTTAAGGAGGTTATCATTGGCTTTGTATAGCAAGAAAGGAAACCAAGATACAGAGAGATTCAGTGATTCACTGAACATCATATTTCTAATAAGTGGTATTCAAGCCCAGGATCCCAGAGCATCTACTATGTGTTAACCATTGCACCCCCATAATTCTTAGTATTACTTATAATGAAAATAAGTAATATATGTATGCAAATGGTGCATTTCATCTATTTTGTCCCTCCCAAAATTGATTAATGAATCATTAATTTTGGAGTTTAATGAATCAGAACACTGACTTAGTGCAGGCTCCTCAATTTACAATTGAGAAAACTAAAGCCCTGTGACAGGAAGTGCTCTTCTTAAATTGGCAGTGAATGGCAGCGCTGATCCCTTAGCCTCAGAGCCACCCAACTCTGTGTAGGCTCTATTTCCTGGTCCTTCTCATTCTCTGTGGGTATCATATCTGCATATTACTTTTCCAGGGATCATAGCAATCACACCTTGGATGGAAGTCATGGACTCATGGTTTAAAGAAGGAAATCATGCCTGCTCTTATCAAGGTCTTCTTTTGACTCAGGTTCTCCAGGTAGGATGACTTTCACCTGACCTTTGGAAGATACACTTTCCCAAAGGGAATAAATTCACTGCATATTCTCTCTCCTTACTGCCCTTTTGGTCTTCTGGTGCCACTTTCTTGATTTCCAAATTGGTTGCAGTAGCACCAGGCATCTCATCTCCACATCGGCAATGTCCAGAGGCAGAAATGGGCACTCTCTCATCTGTGCGCACTAGCAAAGAGGCCATTCCTAGGATCACAAACCATTTCCTCAGTCTAGCACTAGTAAAGGAAAGGGATTTATCAAGGATTTCAAGGAATTCAAATAATTAAGCCAGATCCCCATGGGATGAGATAGACTCAGCTGTCCCAGAGGTCGAATCCACCAAGGAGGATTGAAGAACAGCAGGATTCGGATGGCAGGGAGAAAAGGCAGTGGTGACTTGGGGAGTTCTCCTGATATGCTAACTCACTAAGATCATTTTTAAAACTAAAAAGTCAAGGAAAAAACTATATATATGTATGGTACCATGTACTCTGTCTTTTCTCTGTACCCAATTTCATCATAAACCTCTGTCAGAAGATTAAGACAGATTCACTTTTAGGAAGAAAATGATCATGCCCAGTGTTAGTGAGAGTTTACTGAAATACTCTTACTCATTGCTGGCAACACTACAAATGGCACTCAACCTTTTAGGAATTCACTTGACAGTATGTTTTAAGATGCAAAGATATTCTCGTGACTTAGTGAAATTACTAGGAATCAATCCAAATTGAGGGGGAAACTGTCAACCAGAAGATATTGATTCCAATATTATTCAAGGCAACCAAAATTTGGCAATAACTGGTGTCTGTGTGTGTGTGTGTGTGTGTGGTGGTGGTGGGGAGTCACTCATCATGCGTGAGTGTTGGGAAAGACACTGACTTAGAACCAGACAAGCCTGAATATCGATCTCACTTTTACTACCTGTTCATGGCAAACCTTTGCACTTTTCTATCTGAACTTGTAACAGTGATCATACATTTGCCTTATAAGACTATTTGAGGATTAAAGAAAAAACTTACAGAACCCTAATTACGTGTCAGGCACTTCAAAAAATATGTCCTGAGCCCTGATTACATGGTAGGTGCACACATGGTTGGCCACACACATGGTCTAAAACCAAAGAAATCAAAGTTATATACTTTAGAGACTAATACAGCATTAAAATTTTTATGAATTAAGACTTTGAATGAACAGAAAACCCTGTTATATAATAATACTAAGTGAAAAGTCTGGATTAAAAAATTGCCATCGTGTTAAAAACGACCTTGCCACGCTGAAAAAAAAAAGACCCATATCCATATAGTAATAAGGTTATGTCAGCCTTGATTGGACAACTGACAACTTCCCTTCGTGTTTCTCTATTCCAGTGTTACATTTATAGCAAAATAATATTTAAAAATGCAATGCTGTGGAAGTCAAGCATGGTGGTGCATGCCTATTGTCCCAGCATTCTGGGAGGCTGAGACAGAAGAATCACAAGTTTGAACCCATTCTGGGCAACTTAGCAACTTAGTGAGACTGTGTCAAGGCTCTGAATTCAATTCTTAGTAAAAGAAAAGAAAAACCAAAGCTCTGAAAATGTCTGCGATGGGTTTTTAATATTTTCTTCTTCCTTAATCGTTCCAGTGAGAATAATTCTTCCACACCTTCTCGATGGTCTTTGTCACATTTTTACATCTGATGATAGAGTTTGATGTTTTTCAAGGAAGGTGCCTTTCTGCCGCTTCTCTCTTTCTAGCTCCCTTTTTGCACAGTGGTCTCCCTTGGTTGGTATAATTCTCCCCCTCCCACCCACGTTCCTCTGTCAATATTCCTGGTGGATCTCTCTGTGGTCCTCCAACCCTATTTTGTCTTTTAAATTGCCTTGCATTGATTCCACCCCTCGCCCTCCTCTTTGTGTCTCCTTTTCGCACAGTTGCCCATCAATCTTGTCTGCTTTGAAGACTGGAAAGGATTTTCTGTTCATTAATTACTTGCCTTACCTTCACCTATTCTCCTCTTGTCAGAAAAATTACCGATCCCTGTACACCCAAGGGTAGCAGGATATGCTCTCATGGATGAGGGGAGCTGAAGAGCAAGGTCAGAAAGTAGATAGGAGTTAAGAGACATGGAGTAGCTCGGAGTTCATGCCACAGAGAACCTGGCTGGACCACCGTCAGGTGGAGCAGTCATCATCACTGCTGTCACTAAAACTGGACTTGAGCTTCCCCTGTGCTTTGCATGCTTGGCTGAGAATTAGAGTTGGAGGCTGGGGAATCTGATGGCTGCACCTACGTCACAGGTCCACACCCTCCCTCTGTGGGTGGGTGTGTTAGCTTTCTGTCCCTGTAATGAAATGTCTGCGATAATGACACTATAAAGAGAAAAAGTTTATTTCATCTCACGATTTCGGAGTTCTGTACCATGGCTGATCAGCCTCATGGTTTTGGGTTCATGGTGAGACCACATGGTGGGAGTGCATCACAGAGCAAAGCTGCTCACCCCATGGCCAGACGCAAATAGAAAACCTTAGCCCCGCCTCTCAAATGTTCCCCCAGCTCCCGCTAACATCATCCTGGAGACTCAGCCTTTAGCACATCCAAGTCACAGCAAGTGGGGAGAAAGGGCTTCCCCCTTAGGCTTTCACAGTGGAGACCATAAGTGGGAAGACACACAGGGGCAGGGGCATATGGGAAGAAAGTTCAGATTCTGGTAAAGAATAGATAAAGACAAAACCAGCATGCTCTGCACTTTTTTACAGTACAAACACCCCTTTTCAAGTAGAACTCATCTATGCAGCATTTTCTCCCTTCTTTTTATGAGCAATCCTCCAGTTCTGGCATTGTATTACAAGGTAAGAGGATAGCTTTTGCCTTTCTTTTGTTACTATATTGACCTTGTGTTGTACAGGGATTTGTTTTTATCACTCTCTACCAAAGCAAATTTCTCTGTAAAGCTTTCTTCCCTTGCTGATTTGCAAGTATGTCTGTCTCTTTGCTGGTTCCCATCTCTGTCTCAGCACACACAACATAGCACGGAGAATTCACCTGTCTCCCCACTGAACCAAAAGCTCCCTGAGGACAGACACTGCTTCTCTTTGTGTCATTCTTAGTTCCTCTAATCCTAGCATTTGGGGAGGATGAGGCAGGAGGAATGCCATGAGTTTGAGTCAACCCTGGGCTACACAGCAAGTTCAAGGCTAGACTGATTTCCATAGGAAGACCCTGTCTCAAAACAAAACAAAACAAAACAAAACAAAAATTATCTGAATGAATGAATGAATGTTACTTCTCTGTGTAATTTTTGTTCATTGTTTTAAAACAAATGTATGTCTTATATTTTCTGAACATTCAGTAGTGAAATCTTTTCAATGATGGGTACTCATTGACTGTCTAGATGTGATTCATTTTTATACATTGTCATGCTTTCTTTATAATACCTTCTTGAATTGTAGATGATTCTTTGTCAAACCACATTCCAATTTTGGCTCAGAAAAATATAATTCATGTAATTATTACAAGATAGCATATGCTTCTTGAAACGCTATAAAAAGTCACCTCAGTGCAAATTTCTTCTCACAAAGACCAAAAATAAACCCTCAAATGGATTTTCTCAGGTGTTAAATATCAGTCTCTTGATAGCTTTTCTAATTTTGAGCTCAGGTATATTTTTGAATAGAGATTTTAGTTTATGTTGCGGTTGGGCTTATAATGTTAGGGTAGGCCTAGGCCGTTCAGCTATGCTCCCCAATGGATGTCCCTCTAAGGGGGCTGCCACTCAGTGTCTGTCTTAGTTACTTTCTCATCATTGAAACAAAATACCCACAATGCACAAGCACAATTTAAAGGAGAAGTTTGTTTGGGCTTGTGTTTTCAGTCCGTAGTTGGCAGGAAAGAAATCTGCTCACCTGTGGCAGTCAGGAAGCAGAGAGTGATGAGAGGTGACAGGAAAAGAGACATATTGTTCCCAGCCATGCCACCAGTGATTCATCTCTTCTGACCAGACCCCACCGGCTATAACAGCCCATAATCCAATCACTTCCCAAACAGATTGGCTTTGGGGGCCAATTTAGATCTAAACTATAACATTTCACCCCTGAGCCCCAAAAGACTCATGCACATCTCTTTATGCAAAATGAGTCTAGTCCATCTCTGAGAGTTGCTAAAGTCCTAAGAGGTCCATCACTGCTGAAAAGTCCAAGACTAAAGTCTCCTCTGAGATGCAAGGCACAAGGTTGGCTCCCCTGGCAGTCAGCCCCTATCCTGCAGCTAAGGGGCCCAGACCACAGTCATCTCGTTAGCACACAGAAGGTGCTTACTGTTCTAGAGTGCAAAGATTTCAGGAGCCACATGTCCCAAGAAATTTGGACAAAGACCAAATATGTATTTCTCAACAATACAGAGAGAGAGAGAGAGAGAGAGAGAGAGAGACAGAGAGACAGAGAGACAGAGAGAGACAGAGAGAGAGAGAGAGAGAGAGACAGAGACAGAGAGACAGAGAGACACAGAGAAACAGAGGGACGAGAGATTTGTTAAGCTGCAGACCCAGGAGAGCGAGAGGCAGGCTATACTGTAGTCCCTGCCTCAGTCCTGGAGTCCTAAGAACCAAGAGAGCTGAGGATCTAAGTTCTAGTCTGAAAGCAAAAAGGCTTGAAACCCAGGAAGAACTGATATTTTAGTGAAAGTCCAAAAGTAGAAAAACAAAGCAAAAACAACAACAGCAACAACAACAACATCCAAAGATGTCAATGGCAGTCAGACAGGAGGAATTTCTTTCTTTTTCAGGCTTTTCTGGGCAGGTGGCTGGTTATAGCTGGCTCCCCCACCCCCATCCGTGTTCCCTTTCCCCCTCCTTCCCGGCTGGCTTTTCTGGCTGGATGACTTAGAACACTGCAGCCCCTATTCACTCACAATACAACTCAGTCCATTTTATTGCAATCAGGGTACTTTTCTGGGAATGTCTGACCTTTTATTCTTCAGTCTGCTTGGTAATTTGTCTGTAAAATCAAGCCTGCAATTTCCTCGTACCTTTTTCACAGAGCTTTCTGCCCAAATACATCACTTATTACCTTGTTTCCAAGATACATTTCATACTCTTCAATCTCAGAAATTTGAACTCCTGAAAATTTTCTCGCAGCAAGCCCCAGGTGCACTTGCTGGTGTTGTCACTGGATTTCCCCCATACACTCTGCATTAAAAAAAATAAAAAAGGTTTCCTATTTTAAAGGAACATAGAACCTCATTGTGGGGACTTGGGGTGGGGGCAGGTAGGTTCTTCTCATTCAGAATCAAAACAGCAGAATGATTATTTTCAACATGCTAAAATAGAATTTACTGTCACTTTTGCTATTTCAGACATTATAAAAATGTCTTTTGCCATAAATTATGGTTGCAGCACGTTGGTGACTTCTGTGATTTTTTTTTTGGACTAGGTGAGGGGTGCTGGCATTCAAACCTAGACCCTGTGCTTGCTAGGTAAGGGTTCTACCATTGATTTGCACCCCCAGCCCCTTATTATTTTTTCAATTTGTTTTGAGATAGTGTCCGGTTATGTAGCATAGACTGCCTGTCTCACTGGGACTATAAGGATGTGTCACCATGCCTGGCTTCTGTGAATTTTTGTTTGTTTGTTATTTTATTTATTTATTTATTTATTTATTTATTTATTGAGACAGGGTCTTGCTATATTGCTGGTGGTCCTCCTGCCTTCCAAGTGCTGAGATTACAAATATGGGCCAATATGCTCTGCACGTCTCTGATTTTTTAAGAACTATCTTATGGCCATGGTTTTTGATGGGGGAGCGGGGCATCGACTATATTTTTTCCAGTAAAACTAAAAGTGTGGTCTGGGTAGTAGACTACATCAAGATCCAACTGGAGCTGGAGGTGTAGCCCAGTGGTAGAGTAGTTGCCTAGCAAGCTCAAGGCTTGGCACCACATGAAAAAGAAAATGTGTGAATCCACGAATGAATGAACAGAGCTTACAAAGTAAAGGAATGTTTTCAGGTGAGATATCAGGACCCTTGCAATTCAAAGAATTCCTCTTGTTTGCACTAAGACTTGAAGCAGGGAAGGACCTGCCAATTGACTTTAGCCCTGGGCATCCAAGAGATGATTTGCTTCTCTCCTGGTCCTTGGTGGAGCTCCCTGTCTTGGTTACTTTTCACTCATTGCTGAGACAGAATACCTGACACCCAAAATTAAGGAAGGAAAGGTTTATTTCTTACACTTCTTGGAGTTTTCAGCCCATACTCAGGCGGCTGCAAGGCAGGGTGGTGTGGTGGGGCCACCATTCATGGCAGCTGCAAAACAGCAAGGTGCAAACTGGCAAAACAGAGAAGACACACCTCCCTCTTGCCCTCACACTGTATGTCAGCTCCACCCCTGGGCGGGTGTGATCATCCATCCCAGCACCAGACCACAAACCAATCATGAATGCTAGACTCAGCCGTGTCCATGCCACGATTACATGAGACTTGGTGGGGCCATAGGAATATAACTATAACAGCTCCCTTTTCCCCTTGTCTCTCCAGTGAGGATCCATTTCCCCACCTTTGCTGTCTCAGGAGAGAGTTGCTTCATGTCTCAGAAGTCCTCTCTCCAGTCCAAACACTGTCTTAGGACAGTGTGGGCCTCCTGGGTGACACATCTGCCAGTGACCATGGTAGCAATCTAACTATTGGGTACAAAGCAAACCACACAGCTGTGCAAACTGCACAAGCTAACAGAGGAGATCGTTAGAAACTCTCACAAACCACTGACTTTTTTTGAACTGGAGCTTTTACATTTTCTTGTAATATCCTCCCATCCTTACGCTTCAAAGTATTTTACTTTCAGAGAACATCCAATTCATTTATTTTCCAAAATAATGGGAGGAACTTGCCATGTAAGCCATAAAAGATGTTTTCTGAAAATGAATAATTCTGATACTGTTTCTAAGGCAACCAGGAGAATGAAATAAAATGATAAAACAGCAGCTGCAAAACTAGTGTAAAATTTTGTGTAAATCTAGAAAGAACTATTACCTTTAAAAATGATAAGTTAAAGAAACTGATGTTTGGCATTGGAGAGCTTAATAATTCAGGTCACATTTAAATAAGTACTCTGGGCAATTTATGGTTGCCAGTTTGTTGATGGCATTTTATAAGCACAAAGATGGAAGGCTATAGAAACCAAACACAATGCCCTTCTTTTTTGAAGCATAAATCAGAGTCTTTTGAGATTAACAGCTAATGTTAGGGTTTATGGATAAGCCACTTTTGCTTTGAAGGGTCTTAAAGAAGTACCCTTAGAGAGTACTGCCCATTTTAAATGTCCTTCCTTCAGTATTGTAAGAAATAGAACTTATAAATGTTATTTTGCTAGGAAGATTTTTAAAACACAGAAACACAAAAATTAATTCAGTGGAAAATATTGCAGAGATTGCGGGAAATTTTTGAGAATTACTAAATTATCAGTAGGTTACATTATAGTAGGATAAAAAAACAGTGTTGTGGCCCACTAACAATGAGCACAACTCTTTCTCCCATATTATAGACAACTTTCCTGCTCAAACTATACATTATTTTTTATATTATGCTAGATGAATGTTGGTGTATTGGGCAAGTTCAAGAGAGTACCAGTTTGAAAACTGCTATATTATGTCCTACCCCTGCTCTTCAAAGGGGTTCTCTTGACTTCTTCTCTGTTCTTGATAAGATCCTCAGTGAAGCCTATAACATTTGCAGGCATTCTCAGAAGAGGATAAAATCTACTGGTCACATTCAGGAAGCAAGTCCTATTTTATGCAAAGACTCATCCAATTCTTCTCTATTATAGTTGGGCTCAGCCACCAACTGGAAGTCTGGGGTAGAGGGAAGATGATGTGGCTGGCTACTGTATTTCTTCACCCTGCTCTTTCTTTTCTCATCTCCTTCCAGCTCACCAGGCAGTGCTGGGCTTCTCTGGGGCTGTGTGCTGGTGCAGGAAGAAGTCCAGGCCATGAGGACTCTTGCTTGACAAGCACAGAGCTCCAAGTGCTGATTTTCCTCTCTTGTGGGCTCCCTACAATTGTTTTGGAATTTCATCTCTAGTTCCCTTCATGTGGGCAATGTCTCCTCCAGCTGGGGGGTCCACTCTCTGCTGTGGTCACCTGGCCTCTCTAGGGAACTCAGGGTGGGGAAGGAGTTCCTCTTAAGGTAACCCAGCCCAAATCCCTTCTGCAGGGTCCCTCTCATAGGCAATGTAGGCATCCTGGGCCCTCCAGAACTTGGAAATGCAAGTCTATGCCCAAGTAATCATATCTTTTCCTAGGCATGAATCTAACACTGTATCTGCAATCTGTATAATCATTTTTTAAAGGCAAAGACAGTAATTGTTGGCATAGACTATCATTTAATTAACCAAACTTCTCTTGTATTTTTAGATGATTTCCATTCTTTTAATATAATAGTGCTATAATGAGAAAAAATGGCCTTGGACAAAGAAAGCATTGTTGTGCATAATGAAAATCAAGGGTTTAGTTTCTGTGCAAATTCACTAAACCATAAGAAAGACCTTTGCCTATTGTCAGCTACAGATTTACTCCATGAAAGCCACAGAGGATTGATTTTTCTCTGCCTCAGAGTTTCTGACTAGGCTCACTAACTTTGCATGTGACATCTAGTATTTTCTCCCACTTACAGACCTAACACAAAATTTCTTTAAACAGTGCCAGGATGTATTAGATCAAGAGCACTGGGTCCATGATAAAAATGTTGTGGATGCCACTAGGTTGTAACGAGGAGACAGAAATGACCATGAACATACAGTTGGTCATGCATGTGCCTCTCTTCTACTAGTGTGTTAAAAAGAAGCACCTTGATTTGCCATGTCTTTTAAAATATATTAATATTTGTGTCAAGTTCTCTCCAATACCAGTATTCAATTATGGAAATGTTGGGTTCCAACCAAGCTGATAATAATGATTTCTCAAGTGGCTTTATGTGTTTTAAAGCCTTTTACTTTAACTATCCAGTTTGATTCTTACAAAGTCCCTACAGCATGATTGGGGTTGATTGTGATCATTCTTATTTCATTAATCATGGAATAGAGAATGAAAATTGAGTTGATACTCAGGTGTAATGCTAGACCGAGGCAGAGCTGGCCCTGGAGCCAGGGTTTCTAGGTACTTGTCTGATGTCCTCAATGCTCTGTGTCCTCCCACCACCGCCACCGAGCTCTCCCACCCTTATCCTTCCATCTGGCACCATCACCATCCCAATGCTCCAGTTGACTCTTTCCTTTTTACCTACCACCTGTCACATCCCACCTATATGTAGTCATGTCCCCCTCTTTCTCCTTTCAACTATATCCCAAATCTGTTCTGTTCTCTCTACCTCCACTACACATATTCATGTGTAAGGTATCAATACCACTCACCTGGAAGATATCAACAACTGCCCCCCAGCTCTGGTTTCCACTCTTCCTTTCCTACAGTCTAGTCTTCACACAGCAACCAAGTGTATTAGTCTGTGTCTTGCCACTGGGACAAAACATCTGACATCTGCAGTTTAAAGGAGGAGAGGTTTAATTTGGCTCACAGTTTTAGATTTCAGCCCACAGTCAGCTGGCCTCAAGGTAGAAGCATCATGATGGAAGGGCATAGTGAAGCAGAGCTGCTTATTTCATAGTGGCTGAGAAGTACAGCACAGGGGAAGGACACCAGCAAGAGATACACCCTCCAAAGGAATGTCCTGGTGACCCACACCCAGCTGGGTCTAACCTCCTAACCACATATTCAGTTACGAACATCTGTGGATTGATTCACTGATGAGTTGTATGCCCATGATCCAATATCACTCCAGGATTCACTTAACCCAGCCAAACTGACAACCACAATTAACCATCTCACCAAGTGATGTCCCGAAGACACACATGGAACTGTCTGCTCTGGCCCTTCTCAGAACTCTTCATCCTGGCCTCCTGTACAGCAATCCCCCATGGCCTGGCCTCTGCCCATCTCTGACATTCTCCTCCCACCCCTACCAGCTCCCATCTGCTCTGGGTGCCCAGCTGGTGCTTGACTCTCTCTGGTACCAGACCCTACCATGTTCACTCCTGTTTGTTTTAGGTCTCTCACAAACTGATGCCCAATCTTCCTCCTGGCCAGATCCTTCTTGGCATCCAGGTCTTCTGAATACCAATCTCCCTGAAGGAGAGACCCTGTTAGTTTCTTCCATATTGTCCCATTTTACTTCATCATGGTATGTACTTTGTTTATTGGTTTAATGGCCATCTTGATTCACAAAAGAGAAACTTCCTCAAGGTTACTCCATTTATAAGTAGCAAAATCAAGGTTGGAATCCCAGCAGGTAGGCTGTAGAGTCCTTTCTTTTGGGTGGAGACCTTGTCTATCATGTTCAATTCTAGCCTCTTAATAAATGTGTGAATGACAATGATCATGTGGTTTCTAAAGAGACCCTGGCAGTGGATCTACATAAGTCCATTCTAAGTGTACCCCCTTACTTGTCTGAACCTAGGACCTTTGGTATTACCCAGGAACTAACATTCCCTGAGATATTTCAATGTAACTTTGTCTCCCACAGAGTAATGTTTGAAATTAAAGCTCTCATTTATATGAAATCCACATACTCACAACTAACATTTACTTGATGATATATAGGTTTTCACAAGCCTCTTCTCATTGAACAATGGTACAAGGAAAGAAATAATTCCTAATCCCTTCCGGAGATGAAGTGAGGCTGAAGCAGTAATTGTTATCTCAGCAGGTTAATATAATAGCTTTTCGGCTGCACTTAAACTAGAGTAGAACAACCACATGCTATGAATTTGCTTGTGCCAGTAAAGTCACCAGGGAACATTTATCTGTATTAGTGAGACTAATTTTGAATTGATAGAGTCAGATCTTACTGAGAATGTCCAGTTATGAATTTAAAAATTAAAACATAAAACAGTGGCAGGCTCAGGTAGAGCCATGTTAATCGATAGTGTATTTAAAATAAAACACTGGGGATGCAGCACACGTAAGACACTGAGCTTAATCCCAGAACCTCTAGGGAAAAAAATCCTGCCTTTCTTTCCCTATTGTTTTCATAGAGCACTCCCTCCTCACACTGCCATGGACCCACCTTGCAGCATTTCTCTATTTCTCTTAAGCCGGCCCTTTTCCAGGTAGCCTGTTCTAAACAGTATCAAGTGCATCCCTATCCTCAAAAGTTACTTTTCCTGTGTCCACTTACTTCATGGATTCATTATGAGACTAAGTCTGACATGATCACGTCCAGGACTTACATCAAAGTCTTCCTTGAACAACTATAATCCATTGTGCTCCCATTTTTCCATTACTGTCACAGTCTTGTCACTGGGTCACAGGTAGCATGATGCTGTTCTAGTTTCACAGCTAAGGGCTTTGATGGCAAGCTATCATGGTTCAGATATTTGCTCTGCACTTGCTGGAGGCATAAACTTTGGCAAAAGCACTTAATTTTTCTGTGCAACTATTTCTTCTATAAAATGGGGACATAGTATGTGTCTCATATGGTGTTATGCAGGTTACGTTATTTCTTGTGAGGCACTCAGAACGCTGCTCAGTCCAATACAAGTGTTACATATTTTTATAACAATTGCTTAAAATGGTGACTGTATTGAAACTCATCATAGTTCCCTTATTTGATAGTTATCATATAATTTGCAACCAATATACCTGTGTTGGATCCAGTTTCACTAGTTTCTTTCATTGGTCTCAAAGGCTTAAGTTATTACTCAATTGAAGTAATGCTGCACCACAAACTACTTACCTGACACTTAAAATAAACTTATAAAACATTAATAATTTTTGCAATAAAAAGCTAAAGCATGTGAAATTAATCTTTTCTTTCTAATGAGAGAGATTGGTTGCATCTTTTAACAAAATGGCTCAGTCTAGGTGAATGGAGTTGTTAATTCAGTGTTTACATACCTTGAAGGTCATCAGGAATGCCAGCATGGTTTGGGAATTCTCAGCTAATTTGGGATGTTCAAATCAAAGGTGAACCCAGAAATCATGGGAAACTGACTCGTATCCTATAGCCTAGCCCATCTCAGTTAAACCTAGCTGATGCCTGCTGAAAGGTAGACTATCTACAGATAGGAGAGTGAGAAACTAGGTTTTTATAGTTTTATGCTTTGAGATCCTGAGACTGTTTCTTTTGCTGAACTATCACAATAAAAACCTTTCTATGGAAATTGGTAGTGGAAAGCCTAAAATATGTAACAGAGGCCTTGAGATCAGGGAGCCTGTAGCAATAAAAATAATGACAGAGGTTGAGAAACCAGGTGATCACAAACATTTGATACAAATTTTAACTATAAAACTCAGAAGAAAAAATGTATTTAGCAAATCAATGAAGGGGTTAAGAATGTTTTGGGGCAGAATGCTGATAATGTGAGCTGATTGCTGCAAATTGTATATAATTAAGTACTAAAAGGAAAAAAATGAATTCAGAAAAGAGCTAGTTCATTGGAAATAAGAATAGAGGGAAAATACAAAGAGGTCAGAAATTTTGGAAGCTTTCAGGGCTAAAGAATTGAACTTTTTTTTTTTTATCCTTAACTGTTAAGAAAGAAAATTGAAAAGTTGTTTGAGTTCAAGGTCCTATTAATACTCAAGTTTCAGGAAAGGACCAAATCAAGCTTTAAAAAAATAATTGGAAAGATAAAAGAAGCACTTATTAATATATTTTCCTCTATGGGATAAAGTAGATTCACAAGCACCTTATCTATCAAAGTAATCTTTTGTTAGCATATTGCATGTCTTCAAGTAAGTGTATAACTTCTGTTACATAGAATTGTCTAGAATCAAATACTAATCCGTCAAAGTTCTTAAGTGAGCTATCTCACCCAAAGCATCCTGCTTTAAAAGTGACGTGAACTTCTGAAGATGTAAAAAGATCGTTAGACCACCAACTTCCTTCAGGAAGCAAGCAGGGTGTGAGAAAGCTGTCCAGATGCTAATAAAATAGGGTGATCAATTCATCCAAGTTTTAATGAGACTTTCCTATTTTTAGTGCTGAAATTCTTCAATCCAGAAAACCCTCAGACATGGTTACCTTGCAAGAGGGCATGCTGTCATTGTAGGAACTTCTGGAGGGCAGAGTCAAGAGTCGTAGTGAACAATGGACTAGGAATTTATTCTCAGGAAGCAAAACCAATAAGCAAGGAACACTTCTGTCCCCTAGGGTAGTGGGTCCTGATGAGATGTCAGAGCCCCTAATGCTCACATTCTTCTTGACCTATCTTGTTTAAAAGCAGTAGTTTTATGTGTCCCCCATTGGTGTGCCAGAAAAAGTTTGGGTCCCATCTTCCCAAAAGATCTCTTATGAGCTAAATGAAAAGCTGAGATAACATGCAAAATTGGGTTTATTTTGATGGTATGTAGTTCCCAAAGTTCTCAGTTTTCCCATTGCAGCAAAATTTGTCAGGTACATCTCAAAATGACTACCTAGAGCTGAAGACCTAATTATTCTTTGTTCCTTTAACATTCATGACTCACAATAGATTGCATTAGATTATGCTGTTTTGAATCAGTTTGGTATGAGTCATATCTATTCTTGGTGTTTGCACCAACCCATTCAGAGGAGTTTGATTTGTCTGGTGTGTAGTCTGTGCAGGTTTTCTTTCTCTGGTTCACAGGAGTATTTGATTTAATCTGACATGGTTAGAGTGCTAAGTAGCTAACTGCCTTCCGAAGATGCAGAGAGCAATTGAAGCAGAAAAAAGTATTCAGGATATATTCTTTAAAAGGAAACAAGGAGATAGAGCTGTTGCAAATGTGAAGGGGTCCAGAAGACCAAGGGGGAGTAAAAAGATCTAAGATGTGTCATGTACATGTACCAAAAACCCACAATGAATGTGAACACTACATGTCATAAACATGAATCAAAAATAATGACAATAAGAATAAAAATGGGGAAAGAGGATTTAGAGACAGAGAGAAGAAGGTGGGAGGGAAGGGGTAGAAGATAAAAAAAGAATCAAGCTGTGCCACGTACATGTACTTACTCCCTAAGATGAATGTAAACTTCATGTACTGCAAATATATACTAATAAAAATATTTTTTAAAAGTTATTGTGTTCATGGCATGTACTAGAGATACATCTGAGTTACTCAGTAGAGTCTCAAAGAAATAGTGCTATGGATGTTAGAAACATCCTGGTAAGACCAAAAAATGTATATAGAGAGAAACTAAATAGGGTCTTTTAGCTGGTTACTTTTTTCATATGGGTAAAACTAACCAGATGTGGTATAAACAATACTATGTGGTCACAAAATCTCATTTCATTTTCTTTTTCCTGGGCAAAAATTAATGTATATTTCCCAGTCTCCTTTACAGTTAGGTTGGGGCATGCTACTGGATTTGATCAATGGCTATAAAAACCCCTGCATTATCTTCCATCACTTCCATATTCTGTCTGCCTCTCCCACGGCTACCTTCCATGGCAACTACCTGCCACCTTTAAAGTGGCAGGGCTGGAATTCCTGAGTTACTTTCCAGAAGAGAGACTCCAAGAAAAGCTTCCTGAATTGCATTGGACTGTATAAACCTATATACAAGATATGATTGGAATATACAGTGAATGTTTAAAAGTTTTAAAATGTATTACAGGAAAAGACATATTGCCATTAACCCCTCTAAAATACTTTCCTTGGCCACACGCAGGCTGACTGGGGGAAAGCCAGACATCAGCCCTCCCCTGTGAGTCGGTGCCATGCATGGGCTGACAGGGAAAACCAGACACTAGCCCTTTCTAAGGTGTAGGCAGAGAGACAAGAAGAGCCAACGTTCTCCCCCACCCCCACCATAAGCGATCGTCTGATCCGGAGAAACACAGGCTGTGATGATAGCTAATGAGTGCTGAGAATCTCTAAATAGAAATTCATAAGCTGCTTCCAAGATTTATATGGAAATACAAAAGAACAAGATCATTTTTAAAAAATTGAAAAAGAACAAAACTGTGGAATGTATGCTATTTAATTTCAAAATTTACCATAAAGCTGTAGGAATCAAGATGGTCATAATGGTAAATGAACAGGTCAAACAGAGTAGAAGACAGAACCCAGAATTAGATCCACATCTGTGAAGTCAGTTATTTTCAAAAAGATGCCAAAGTAAGTCAATGGTGAAAGTCTTTTCAATAAATGGTGCTGGAATTACAAAAAAAAAAAAAAAAAAAAAGTACTTCCCTTGCCTTGGACACACTTATCCTACCATTCTTATGACTTTTTGAAGTAGCTCTGGAGGTTCTCTTTTGTGAGTGTCTTTACAAAGTGTGATTAAAGAAAATATATGGTGAGTGCTGCTGCCAAGTGCCACCCAGCGAAAAGGCAAGCTTGTGACATTTCAGTGTGTGTCCTCGTCCACCTTATTAGCCAATTCTAACATCATGTGACTTCTGGTTCTACTTCAAAGTCAGAATGATCACGAAAGTTAAATACTTTGAATCAATTCGGGACATCAAGGCAGCCACTTATGAAAGAGGACTTCTAAACTGTTTTAGGAAGCATCAAGAATTGTGGGATAAGTGTATTTGAAGTGAAGTGGGTATTTTAAGGGGGCTTAGTGACAACGTATCTTTTACCATAATAAATATTTAAAATTTATCCATTCACTGTATTTTTGGATCATACTTCATTTATAAACCTGTACACATAGCCTGTGTATTATTAAGCTGTGGAGATTTGCGGTTTGTTACAGCTACCAGTATTGATTACCTTGACTGGCATAAAAGGTGAAGGAAATGAAAGAACGCGCCATACAGTTTTTCTCTTACCTCAGATTCAGCAACTATTTCAAAATGACCTCATGCACTGATGTCAGGATTTGCCAAGTTGCGCTTCATTGATTGACTCGTGGTTTGAAGTCAGTGGGTAAAGGGAGAGAGGCGGTGTTAGGTTGAAGTTCATGTCACAGAGTATCTTTTTCAGAGGACATACTAGAATTGAGCAGCAGAGGTCAAGGATGCAAAAACAATTACATATAAGAATCAAATAAAACCAACAACAATAAAGAAGTTGCTCAGGTCTTTGACTTATCCAGGTTCAAGACAACCACAGGAGCTCCCCTTTGATTCATGGTTTGCCTTCCATGGTGTCAGTTACTTGTGGCCAACCACAGGGAAGAAGAATTTAGAAGTATAGTACAATAAGATGGACAGAGAGAGAGAAAGAGAGAGAGATTTCACATTCACATGTGGTTTATTTCAGTATGTTATAAATCTTCCATTTTATTACTGTTGTTCTCTTACTATATCTAATTTATAAATTAAACTTCGTCATAGGCATGAATATATAATTGAAAAAAAGACATAGTATATGTAGAATTCAGTGCCGTCTGTAATTTTAGGCATCCACTGTGGTCTTGGAACGCTTTCCCCACAGTTAAAGGTGGGGGTCCCTGTGTTCACATTCAGCTCCCAGGGGAGCTCCCTCTGCATTCCTGTTCTTGGTTGATTCCCAGAGGATCTGCTCAGAGAGGATGATGCATCTCTTTCCCTCTTGTTGGAATTAAACATGAAACATGGGAAGGTTAATAGCAGCCCTAAGAGTACGCTGGGATATTAAACGAGCTCAGAAGTCTTGCCGAGGCAAAGATTTTAAGTGCATCTTAAAGCCTTATTAAGGTCCTTAGCAAGGAATGAAAATGAACCCATTCCCAAAAGCATTGACCTGCAAGTGTGTCTTTGTTGCTTAAATTACGATTACAACTTCCCAAGCTGGGTTTTGTTAATGAGCTCTAAATGGAAGTGTGTTTCTCAGGAGGAAGTAGTGCTTCTCCCTTTGGTTCCTGGTGCCACACTGAACATACTAATTGATATGAAGCTTAGTTTTAGGAGACAGGAAAGCCTCGAGGCCTTTGTCACACTGGCAACTGTGGCTAGCATCATTATGGGGCCTGTCAAATCGGGGCAGGAAGCAGGCTACTCTCATTTCATGGCCCCCACGCAGTGCGAGGCTTAGCTGCTTTCCCAGTCAACCGGCTCATGGGAAAAAATTTCTTTCTTTTATGAGAACTTATTACCTGCATGGGGACCTCTCAGGGCTTTGGGAAACCTCTCACTCCTTTCTGTTTTGTTAAGAAAAGTTTCATCTCACGCTGCCTCCAATGTCATCAGTTAGACCAGAGTCATTTAGATGAAGAAGATAAAACAATTGCCTCTTAAAAATGGAGTAAGTTGTAACAGATGGACGATAAAAGGGTATATCCCCTAAGCAGAACGAGAATGCACAAATCAAAGAGAAAATACCGAAAAAGAATGACTGAAAAGCCCAGAGGGGGAAAAAAAGAAAAGAAAATGAAAATATGAAATTTCAATGGCTACTGCACATTTTATACCAAATAAATTAACTTCACTGCAGGTAAAGGAAAATAAATGAGATATAATTTAAATGCCACAAAAAGGAATAGCCCCTTACCTTCAGTCAGATTAAACACTATTTTCCTTTTAATATTAATATTCAGCTGTACAGAAGGCATGAGAAAGTAGGCATTTTTCAAATATTGCTAGCTACAGAGCAAATTGAAGGACTATTTGGAGATAGTTATCCCAAAGTCTTAGAAATGTGAGTACTTAATATCACTACTGCCATCTTATTCTAAGAAAATAAATATGAATGTATATGAAGATTTATCAAAAGGATACTTATTGTAGGATTATTTAAAATAATAGAATAAAAAAAGTCTAAAAGTAGGAAACTGACAAAATAAATTATGGAGCATTTATAGTCTCAAATACAGTTTAGAAATTAAAAATGACATTCTAGAACACTAATGACAAGAGAAGATGTTTCTGAATGTACACTTAAGTGAAAAATCACCATTAAAAAGCCGGGCGTGGTGGCGCATGCCTTTAATCCCAGCACTCGGGAGGCTGAGGTAGGCGGAGCGTTGTGAGTTCGAGGCCAGCTTGGTCTACAACGTGAGCACAAGGCTGATCTGAGCTACATAGTGCGACCCTGCCTCAAAAAACCAGGACCGGGAGTTTGGCTCAGCAGCTTAAGCACCTCTCTGCTAGGTGTGAGGCTCAGAGTTCAATCCCCAGTGCCGCAAAAAAAAAAAAAAAAAAAAAAAAAAAAAAAAAAAAAAAAAAAAAAAAAAAAAAAAAAAAAAAAAAATATATATATATATATATATATATATATATCACCATTAAAAACAATGTTAACCCTATTTTGAAAAATAAAAAGTAAATCAATATATCAATTTATATGAAAAACAGATTGAAAGGAGACACATCAGAAGTTCAATGGTTATTACTATGGTGCTGGGGCTTTTTTGTGGGTGAAATGATTTCTAGATTTTTTGATGTTTTTACTGGGGAACATATATTTCTTTAATGAGAGAAAATACATACACACATTCACATTGGGCACTGGATACCTCTGAGAAGGTTCAGGCACCCATGTAGCCATCTCCACTAGCTTCCTGGCTTGCTTTTTATTAACTTCTAATTGAGAATAGTTGGAGAATCCAGAAATATAGGGAAGAAAATAAAAGAAGTTATTTTTCAACCTAAAACATTTGGGAGGAAGCAGACAGGAGAGCTTTCATAAGCTCCAAAGAACCCCATGAGTACAGGTGCTAAGAGGAAGAAAGACTCACAGGAGACCGAGAATTGTAGAACACATCATGGGAATCGTTAATGACAACTTTGCCTGAGAAATGCAAAGATACAGTGCTCAGTTCCCTAAGCCCAGCTTTAAAAGCCTCAGTTCTCTTCCGGTGTTCACCTGGGAAGTGCAGATGATGTTTTAGTTCTCTTTTAAAAAAGTATTCGTGAAGGATAGGTGTTGCCTTGGGTTACAATTAAATAGTGCAATGTCTGGATGTGCTGTTTTTCTTCCCTTGCGTCTTAAATTTCCTAAAAGATTTATTAAGAGTAAGAGGTAATGAGGAAGAGGGACAATAAACTATTTTAGTTCAAGCCAAAATGGAACCAATGGAGAAGGTGATTCTTGTCTCTGCTTACCTGACTGAGTCGCCAGGAGTGTCATACATAGTCCCCGAAGACACTTTTTATACCTGGGGTGACTTGCTTTCTCAGATCTCAACTTCTCAAAATTCCCAAGTTCACTGTGTATGAAGGTCATGCATGAAGTAAGTACCAGGGTGTGGCTGACATAGGTTTCTGGTATTACATACGACATATATCAACAAGCAAGCAATTGCATCTTTTACTCATTGGGGAAAGACTTTCACTGCCATCAAAAAGCATAGCAAACATTAGTGATTTGGACAAACTGGAAAGGTCAACTGGGATGGCGACAGGGTGCAAACTGACTTAGGTGATACAATGGCAGGGACTGGAGCTGCCTGGCTTGGAAAAAATTAGATTTAGAGAGCACATGACAGTTGCTCTCTGCTGAATTAGGAGATGTTGGGAGAAAGAGATCCGTAATAGGTCCTAAAGAGCAGGAACTAGGACCGGGAGTTACTAGGAGGTTATTCATGTTTCAAAATAAGAACATTCTGATAAATTCAAGTGACCAACACTGGGATCAGGCTGATTTCTGAGGCTGGGAGAAAAGTAGAGTTGATCTTTTGATTCCCTGGTGCTGACTACCTTCCTGGGAGACAGACTCAGGGATGAGCCGCCAGCGGTGACTAAGGAGTGTTCTTGGGATCGGTAATTATGGAAGGGAAGGGAGCAGGACTGAGCAATGGGAGATGAAGAGGGCTGTGTCTCATGAAAGTCTCATCTGGCCCTAGAGTTCTGAAGAGGAGGTGCCCATTTGGAGCCATCCTGAATGCCAGAGAAGGGACCCCCTGACTGTGCCTCTATTTCAGCCAGTGGGTCTGGTTGCCACAGGAAGGCATCATGGCCTTGGCCAAGGAGGCTCCTCCCACTGACAACTGCTTGATGGCTACAGCCCCAGCTCTTGAAATTTTCATCTTCAAATGGGGTCCAGGTGGCTCTTTACAGCATCGTCATGCCTTGGAGGTAAGGAAAGAGCTACAAGTAAGACATGAAAATCCATCAATACAAAAGAAAACTTCATTTGTCTATGTCTAAAATAAGAATTTCTATTTATTAAAAGATGTCATTAAGAAGACTTACCCTTCGGAAGAAGATTTTAACACACCCAATTGGGAAAGGGTTAATAACAATACATAAAGAGCTTCTATATATCATTAAAGGACAAGCAATTCAGTAAGAAAAAAGTACATATACAAGTAAACTCATGAAAAGATGTTTAATTCTATCACTGATAGGAGAGGTACAAGACAAGACCACTATAAGTTATAACTTTATGCACATCTAGTTGGTAAAAGCTAAACACCGATGGTAAAGGTAGTAGAGGACAAGTCTTACTCATTGCTGGTCAAGGTACCAATTAATAAGAGCACTTACCTTGGAAAGCGTTACCTTGGAAAGTCAAATATTTACATACCATATAATCCAGCAATTCTGTTAATAAGTATACTTCTGCACATGTACAAGAATATACATAGAATCACTATTTGTAATAGCCCAAATTCTATTGGCAGAAGAATAAGGTGAGAAGTGTATATATAATGAAATATTATATAACATAGAAATGAACCACATACAACAATGTGGGTAAACCTGAGCAATTTATTTTTCAGTAAAAGGTAAACTTAACACTATTAGAGTTAAATATTAATCATACTTTATCTAAAATTAAAATAAGCAATATATTATGGGAATAAGTATGCATATGACAAAACTCGAGGTATATCAAAGTGAGAGGTTGATGAACAATACAGTGGTTGCTTGGGTGGAGGAAAGCTAGATGGAAGAATGATAAGCTTATATGTAATGCACATCAAGTTAATGTTAATATTTTAGTTTTTTGTTGGGTCATATGTTCATGAAAAAATAAATTTTAAAAATTTAAGAGTGAGCCATGCTTCAGCCAATGATAATAGTATGCCATGAAGTGTGATTAATTTTCTTCTATGCATCTAAGATACAAAAACAGACATGAAACAGAAGAAAAGGAAAACCCCTAAAGTGCTGAGGGGTAGTTCAAGTGGAGGCCATAGATTCCATCTTTCTAGGTGTGTGATGCGAATGGTTTTCTTTTAAAACCACACAGAAATGTAAGTGTAATGTATTAGACACTTTCTCATCTCTGAGACAAAATACACACCTGACACCCACAGTTGAAAGGAGGAGAGATTTATTTTGGCTAATAATTTTAGTGGGATCAGTCCGTGTGCGCTGGCTCCATGGCAGAACCACATGGTAAAGGAGAACTGCCCCTGTAATGGTGACCAGAAAGCAGAGAGAGAAGGGAAGAGGTAGGGATGAGAATACAACCTTCACAGTCACTCTTCCAGTGACCCACGTCTTCTGACCAAGCCCCACGTTTGAAAGTGAGACCTTTAGGGGACATTTCAGATCTGAACTATAACAGTAAGGGATCCCTGTATGTTCTTTATAGGTATCTGTTACCCCACATGGAGACCCCAGGACCCCAAAGACAGCTTGGCTCTCAGTTCCTCTCTTACAGTGCATATCCATCCATTCTTCAAACTAATCTCTTGCCCTACAATACATGAGGTGTTCAAATGACAGTGTAGCCAGCTTTCAGGTGGAGATATTTGGTTGTATGTGTGTGTTTTTAATTTCCAGTGACTGACAAGAGCAAAAGGAATATCTTCTGGAGTTTGTTATTTGTTTGTTTGTGTTTTGTGCTGAGGGCTGAACCCGGGTCCTAGACCTTCTATTTTAGCTTTTTCAGGCAGGGTCTTGCTAAGTTACCCAGGCTGACCTTTAACTTGCTCTCCCCCTGCCTCAGCCTCCAAAGCAGCTGAGAATATAGGCATGAATCATCATATCTGGCTTGGAGTTCTGTACCAGAGGAAATTGTGCTCTGCTGCCAGGTGTTTAATTCTAGGCAACAAATCCACCATGTTGTGATTAGAGGTCCTCAGGCGGTTAAAGTGCCTTGAAAGTATTACTGGGGCATTGGGAAGTGGGAAGTTTCCCAACTAGAGATTGGAAGTATTCAAAAAGAACCAAGGGAAATTTTGAGAAGATGTTACTGAGCAAATTTGGACTGGATGAACTTGAACAGCCTCTTCCAACTCAGAATACGAGTCTACATTTAATCCTCTTGCACAGGGCAGTCAGAACAGAGCCCTGTTTATCAGATAAATGGGATTTTAAATTCTACCCATTACCCTCACTGGCAATTTTGTCATAAGTTAATAGCCTGCCCCATTAACTTAGGTTGTAATGCTAACTAGGTCCTCCACATATGGGTATTTATGAGTTTTGAAAATAGGGGCCAAGAAGTCACAAGGCCAAAAACATTCATTAACTTGTCTCCTTCCCCACAACAGATTCCTATATCCAGAGATAAAGAGGAAATAAGAAATGTGGCTGGTATCCTTTATGAATGTGTATATTTGTTAAGATAACAAGTACCTTTAACAGATCTTGACAGCCAGAGAACAATTCATTCGGGCTCTTCGCTTCTCACAGGTTTTATTTGGCGTGTTGTTCAGATTTCAGGCTCCTCTGGATGACCTTGTGATTTGATTGCCTGATCTGGGAACATCAGTCATTAAAAATAAATGTACAAAGAGCTTTGGAAATTGAAGTTTCATGTTTTATTTGTTGAAAAGAAAGAGGTTATGTCAGGTAATCAACTTCAACATACACGGATGCGATCCCAAGCCTCTGAATGCAGCGTATAAAGAAGAGATTACAAAACTAACTTGTTAGCAAGGCCTGAGGGAGTTTTCTTGGATGTTTTGGGTAAAGACAGGTTCTACTAAACACAGTCTGACAACCCCACGGGTCCCACTTTCTTTTTAGTTCACTTAGGATGAGTCCTATAGGATACCTGGCTTTAGAATATTTTACCTAGGAGCCAAGAGAATTCCATTGTGTTCATGTAAGATTTCTGTTTGCCCTGCAAAAATGGGAAATGACTCCTTCTAGGGAATATTGTAATTTCCCATTGTCCCCTTTAATATATTTTTCTCCTACAGCATGAAATTAAGTATGAGAGGAAAAGCATAAGGTTTTCAATCAAAAAAAAAAAAGAGAGAGAGAGAAAGAAAAGCTGGACTTCAGACTAGCTCTACTACTAGTTTTATGACACTGATAAAGAATTATACAGATTTGGAGTTTATTCATTTTTTTAAATTTATTTTTTTATTTTAAAAACAGCAAAATCCAACAAAACATAACAGAACAAAGTCAGTCAAAACAAAGCAGCAGAACTGGTACAGAACTTCAAAGAAAGATACTAGGAAAACAATAGCTACTATAGTATATCTTGTCATTTTCAGAATAGTTGACCGTTCCATCAGGTATAGTAAAATCAAACCAAAAACAAAACAGAATAAAACCAATAAAAACAGAATATGAAATAAAGCAAAGAAAAATTAATCAGAATAAAGCAAAACAGTGAGAACAATATTGGGCCTCAAAGACAAGACAGAAGAGAATCTTCCATATTTGCTACATTGCATACTGTCATCTTCCCAAGAGATGCTCAGACTGCTGACTCCAGGCCTGCAAAATCAACCAAACAATATAAGCATTTAGTTGCTTTATGTACTGTAGTTGCTATCAACTTAGCCAGTCCTCTGAACCAGCAGGTTGCTTATGGGGGTTGGGGGGAATGTCCTTGATTCTTAGCCTGTGCACTGGCAGGCCTACACTGGTAGGCGCAGATCTTTCTCTTCTTGGAGTCTGCGCCAGTCACGCACACTTACCAGAATGGCAAGCTAGTTGCCTTCTGGTTGGATCCTCCCTGACCCAAAGTGGCAGGTTCTCCAGAGGCACATCTCTTTCTCTTCCTGGAGTCCACGCCAGTTGTGTGCACTCACCAGAAAGGTGGGCTGGTTGTTTTCTGGTTGGATCCTCCCTCATGGAGTTTATTCATTTTTATAATTGAAATAATAACTGTATCTCATAGGGTTGGTGTGAAAATTAAATGAAATTAATTATCTGCTTAGAATTTGCTTTGATTTAGAAAGTATTCTCAGCACCTGATAGGAACCAGGCATGATGGCATCTGCCTGTAATTTTGGCACTCAAGAGATTAAGGCAGAGGATTACTAAAAATTTGAGGCCAGTCTGGGATACATAGTGAGTTCAAGGCCAGCCTGTACTACATAGTAAGATACTGCCTGTCTCAAAAATAAAAACTGATAAACAAGGTCTATTAAAGACACACACAGTCTTTATATACACATATATGTTATTTTGACATGACATTCACACAGAATATGTGAATATAGCACAAGTTTAAAATTCACATAAAATATGAAAGGGAAACAAAGAAACAGGCAGTGAAGTCAGAAATAAAAATTTGAGTGGTATGCAAATTTGATTGTAATGGTTATAGCAGATAGCAAAAATAAAAGCAATAAAAGGAAAAGACAAAAGGAACCTATACAATGTTTTACGTTGTATATATATATATATATATATTTACAATTGTTCAAGAGTTGTTCAAGAGATCTAGCAAATGTCATTGGTTTTAAAGACCAGGTGGGAAATTCTTTCATGTTAAGTAGATAGTGTGTGAAGTAATGGGCAGGCTTTGACAATGACCTTAAAGATAAATGTACAAAGAGTTTTGGACATTAATTGATAATAAACTCCATAGAACTGCTTATTATTTTAGGACATTATACAAAAGTAAAATGCAAGTAAAAAGACACAAAATCATGTAACCATTTAACCATGCTTAAATGTGTTTCTAGGTACCAATGCCCCATGCTGCCCATCTAGCTAAGTACATGGACTGTACATGCTTCAAGCAACCTTGTGTACTAGATGGGCGAACACACCCAATGAGCCTATAAACCACAAAGTGCTGTAGAACTATGCATAGCAATTCCTCTGGTGCCTCTAACACTCACCAGAAATCTCACTTAGGCCCATGTTTGTGGAACTTGTTACGAAGCAACTTGGTAGCCTTGGTCCTGACAAAATTAGTTTGTAAAGATTTAAAGGGTTGTTCATTTTAGGAATATCTGTGTTTTAATAAGCAACTCTTGAGAATCCAAAACCACCCAAGGCCCAAAGGGATGAACTTTAATGGGAATCCTTTGCTTGCAATGACAAACAGGAGGTATATTTGTTGCCATTTTGTCATCTACACAAGTGGCTTTCCATACTGCTATCTATAAAACTATAACTCTATGTCTTGGTTACTTTTCATTTGTTGCTGAGACAGAATACCTGACGCCCAAAATTAGGGAAAGAAAGGTTTATTTAGCTTACAGTTTTTGGAGATTTCAGTCCATAACCAGCTGGTTCCAAGCTGGTTCCAAGGCAGAGTGGCATGGCACTGAGGCAACACTTCAAGGCAGCAGCCAGAGCAAAAAGCAGCCAGAGTAAAAGGGGCAAGAGCAAGCTTCTTCTCCTCCCTTAGATTGTATACAGGACTCCCCCACCCCCGGGGTGGGTGTAGCATTCACAAATCTCCTTGCCCTGCTTTGCACAAGATGAGGATTTTACAAAGTAAGAACCCTGGCTGCCTGCTGAGTCTCCCAGTTAAACTTCTGACCTTCTCAAATTGACACAACGAACAGGTAACTGCTGGAGCTCTACATCCCAGGATGTAGAGCTCCTGAGTTACTTAACTAAGCTTCTAGACTTCTCAAGTTGACACAATGTATAAATCGTAACACTCTAGGATAAAATGAAATCTAATAAACTGTTTCTTTTTAATTTTCAAATTTTGAGAAAAGCTATCCATTTTGCAAGGCAGACACTTTCATGCACCCTGTGTCTCCCAAGACAACTGTTGCTAACAGAATGTGGTAACTGAGGTGTCCTTAATGATTCCTGGGTGGTTTTGTCCCAAAAAGATCTTACATATCTATCATTTACAAGACCTGATGGGAAGAAGCTATTTTCAAATTGATTTTCCTTTCTGCCAAAGCTCTTACCATTCATTTTACTAAAATGTTTCTTCTAATTAAAGCTCATTATTTAAAAGTACAGCTTCAATCTTTATGCCATTAGGTAAGAAAATACTCTGAAAATCAAACTGCTTTCAGTGTTACCAAAGAAAAGAATTCTTCCAATCGTGGGTTGCTTTGGCAAGAGACTGATACCTGGAAAACTGATCAATATCTTCTGTTTCAATCTATGAATGTATAATAGTTAGCAGTAGAGGCTATAGAATGAACTAGTTTTATGGAAGAGACACAAAAACAAGATGACAGAATTACCTCTTCTCTTTTAACCTCGGTAACCACAGGGTCTTCAGTTGAAGGAGAAGACAGTTACTCACCTCCACCTTCAAACCCCTTCTTATTAAAAGAAAATATCAATTGCTTAGTTATTTTAGACTGGAAGAACTTGTGTGTTTAACAAAAGTTTGAGTATTAAAAATAGCAAAAACCGTACCAAAAGCCAGTTTCTTATAGCCCTAAAACAAACAAGAGTTTGTTTTTTTTTAGGGGCTGAAATATTGTCTTGGTTAAGAAAGGGTGCTGGACTGAAGATGTAGCTCAGTGGTAGAGAACTTGCCTAGCATGTGCTATGTCCTTGATTTGATTCCCAGCACCACAAAGTAAAATAAGATAAGACAAGATAAAAGAAAATGCTACTTTTAGCCAATATTTTTGTCCATTAACCTGGAAAAATCATTATTCACTGAGAGTGGATGGACATTGCTGAGTGAGAGTTTGCAAAGCTATTAAATAGAATATTAAATGATTGGCCACGTGCTTTCTGATTACTTTCCTGAAGACTTGGTGACTACATAACTGGAAAGAGTGAGGCTTCAAGTGGGTATCAAATTAATGGCAATTGGGGAGGCTGCTGAATGTTCACAGTACTCTAGAATGGACTGAAGGTGTATCAGCTGGAGTCCAATCAGGAGAGAGAGTGCACACAGTAATTTAAAGAAGGGAAGTTTCATATAATGAATTACTGAGTTATCATAGGATACAACCTATAAAGATGTAAAGAAAACCCTAAGAGATATGATAGGTCTAAGGATAATTGTCAAAGGAAAGATAAAATGGAGAGGGGTTCCTCACCCCAAGTCCTGGGTTCAGACCTGGTTGGAGAAGATGTGACTGAAGTCCATGGTAGCAAAGGATTTCTAGCCGCATCAGAGGTGCTGGGCAAGCAGGAAACAGCTTCTGAGTTGCAGGTGAGTAAAGTGGTGGGCAGATGCACAGAGGAAATTGGGACTCCAAGGTGAGTACCAGGCCCCGATCACATGGTGTCCGCAGTGGTGGCAGGGGGAGGGTCATAAAAGGTGGTCAAACTGCCCAGGTGGGACTGCAGAGTTAGTGCAGTTGTGCAGCTGGGGCAGAACACCACCAGATATTCCTGCACCTGCCCCATGGACGGATCATGAAGTAGGAACAAGAAAAGTAAAAGGCAGCAACCAGAACCAGGAAAAGAAGCTTCCTTCCTCCTACAGCATCTCTGCAGTGGCCTCTGTTGACAAAGCTAATATCACAGTCAGAGGAGCAGAACCTTAGGGGTCCAGCCCATTATGGCATGGTGGGTACAGAAAGGTGACTTTAACTTTGAAAAGCAATGCACTGGTACTCAGCTCCTTGATGGGGATACAGAGCATCTTCTAAATGTGGTAAGAATTAGGCAGGGGCAGGGCCTGGCAACCCCACCCACTCTTTGCATATCAAAGCTGAGTGGCCTTGTACTGAAACACAAATGCTGAGGTTTGTAGAACTCTGGTTTCTATTTAGGGTGGGATACACAGTAATGATGCTTTGCCTGGGCAAGATTGTATAGCCAATCCACACAATTATGCTCACTGCAAATGGTTCTGTTCTTCAGAGCACACGTGCGGAGGATTTGTCATGTATTTTGTCAATGCCAAATAATCAATCAAGTCAGCCAGATCAGGGTGGTTTCTAGGGGTCAAGCAGAAGGAAGAGTGGACTGATACTCAGTGTTCAGACAGCTAATCTTTGGCAGCAGTTACAAAGGCCCCCGCACTTCAGGAAGGCTGTAAGGGAAGTGGAGGGGCCAGTGAGGTAGCTCTGGTGATTGGCGCTGACACGGTCTGAGAATAAGAAAGTAGCTCATGTGGACCCTTCCCTGCTTCCTATTACCATGGGAACGTGAGACGTGCCACAGGCAACCCATTTTATAGACTTCCTTTGACATTTGCCGTGGCTGCTTTTGTCTGCATGGCAATGTTATAAGATTGGGAGTGGACAGGGCAGGGGGTCTCACAGTCCCTAGGGCTTGCTGGACCCCTTACTCAGGTGTATGGAGGCTCAGGCTCTGTCTCTGGAGGCTGTCTGTGCTCCAGGTGCGAGTTGCTATACCACCAAGCTGTGTTCCAAATTTGGGATGCATTTTAAAATTAAAATAAATAGATAAAAGCCACTTCGGGAGTTGATAATAAGAAGAGCACGTGGGAAACTAAGTTGCTTAGGCAGCTGGGTGGCTGCCTTGGTTGGGAGCAGAAAAATAGCCAAAGATGTCATTCATTGATCATGCTAGACCACCAATAACTTGTCAGAAAATGGCACATCTCATGAGTGTGGATCTTTTCAATAGTGTGGACGGTAAAATTCAGCCAAAAAAATGTTAAAATGTGATAGGTCCTATGACGGTTTCAATCTAGACATGCCCCTAAAGCCTCATGCAACCATGGTGGAACTTTTGGAAGGTGATTCGATTAGGAGAGTTTTGTAGCTGATTTGCTGTTAGGAAGCGGGGCCTGGTTGGAAGAGATGAGTCACTGTAGGTGTGACCAGGAAGGTATTTGTTTGTTTTTTTGTCTTTATTGAGACAGGGTCTCACTACATACCCCAGACTGGCCTTGATCTCATGGCCATTATCCTGTCTCAGCCTCTCAAGTGCTGGGATTACAGGTGTGACCCATCACATCTATTGACCTGAAAGGCTTTATCTCTCTTTCTAGCCTTCTCCTTTGATCTCTGCTTCTTCCAAGCCATAACAGGACACAAAATCTCCTCCTTAGCTGTGGCTCTCTACCATGCCATCCTGCCTCAGAATCAGCTGACCACGGACTGCAAATCCGAGCCAGAACAAACCTTTCCCCCTTTAAGCTGCAGGTGTCAGGTATTGTATCTCAGTAATGAGAAAAGTGACCAAGACAGATCCCAGTAAAAATAATGACTTAGGTTAGGTCTATCAACCATAAAACAATGCAGAATTGTGGTAATTTATTTTATTTTATTTTCAAGAGAAAGAAAAAAAAATGGAAATAAAAACAAAACAGTTTCAAAACAGGCTAATAAGAGAGTAACAATAATTAATACACTGTATATTGTTATCTTCATAGTAGTTACTCAGAGTACAAGACATAGGCATGAAATATTGTCTAAACATCATTAGCATGGACTTTTTTTTCAATGAACTAAGAGAAACAAGCTGTATAACTGTCTTAACTATCTTGTGTGTGTATACATATATATATATTTTTTTCTTTTCTTTTCTCTTCCTTTCTTTCCCCTTTCCCCATCAGTTTCTCTTTTCTTTTGAACAGTTTCTTCCCAATTCACAATATCTGTTGTACATTTTGGATCTCACTCATTTAGCTTCTCACGCTACTGAGACAATATGATGTTTACACATGTGAGTCTGATTTACTTCACTTATGATTATGGTCTCAAGTTGCATCCATTTACTCATAAAAGTCTCGTTTATCCTTTTTGTGACTGAGTAGTACTCCATTATATTAAAAAACCCATCTTTTTCTTTTTTATCCATTCCTTGGTTGATGGACATTTGGTTGTTTCCAAGATTTAGCTATTACAAATTGTGCTGCTATAAACATGCATGCACATATATTGCTGTGGTAGGATGTTTCAAATTCTTTGGGAAGATACCCAAAAGGGGAATAGCTGAGTCAAATGTGACCTCTAATCCTAGTTTTTTGAATAATCTCCACACTGATTTTCGCAATGGTGGCACCAATCTACACTCCACCAACAGTGGAGAAGGGTTCCTTTTTCCCCACAGCCCCTCCAGCATGTTATTGATTGATTTCTTGATTATACCCAATCTTTGTGGAATGAGATAGAATCTCAGTATTGTTTTAATTTACATCTCTCAAATGACCAATGATATCGAACATATTTTCATGGATTTATTTGACATTTTTATTTCTTCATCTAAGAAGTGCATATTCATCTCAGAGGCCCATTTTTGGATTGGGTCTTTGAATTTTGGAAGCCTGATTTTTTTTTCAAGTCTTTATATATTCTAGTTGTAAATTATTTGTCTGAGGGACAAATGGCTATAACTTTTTCCCACTCTGCATGTTATCTTTTCACTCCATAGGTGATTTCTTTTGTTGTGCAAAATATTTTTAATAGGGTGAGATCCCATTTGTTGATTCTTCAAAATATTTTCTGTGCATTCTGGGTTTTATTTGTGAAGTCTCTGCCTACACTTATGTCTTCAAGATTTTTACCTATTTTCTCTTCTAGTAGATTTAGAGTTTCTGTTTTAATATTTAGATTTTTGATCCATTTTGACTTTAGTACATGGTGATAGACGTGGGTCTAGCTTTAGTCTTTGGCATGTGGGAAGCCAATTTTTCCAGCACTATTTATTAAAGAGACTATCTTTCTTTCAGTGAACATGTTTAGCTCTTTTGTCAAAAATATGGTGACTGAGTATGTTTGGAGTTGAGTTGTGGTAATAATTTTTCTAATGTAATCAACTTAGATAAATCACTTCAAACTCTCAAACTGTATGCATTGTATATATGCACACACATACATACATATATACAAAAATATATACATATATGTACATTATATGTACATACCTTGCACATATAAATTTATAATATATATTTCACAGAGTTCAGACTACTCAAATAATTTCTGACTCATGGTCATGGTGTTTGTGTGTACGTGTGTGCATGCACGTGTGTGTGCAGCTGCACGTGGGCATGTGTATGGTAACATTCTATAAAATGACTTTTATCATCACATTCTATCAAAAAACAGAGGGACCTGATTAATAGTGGGATGTAGTCTGAGCACAGGGTTCTTCACAGATGATTTCTATTTAAAAGATAGTTGTGTTTAGAAACCTTTTGGATTTTGTTAAACTCTGTAGGATCTCTTAGACTTACTCTTAAGAATAAGACTAATTCCATCAAAGGCGTGAGTACAGGCACTTCTCAGCTTTCATATGTTTTGATAGGTTGAAGATGCCATAAGGTGAAAATACATTTAACCAGTCCAACCTACAGGGCATCCTAGCAAGGCAAAACAGCATACTGTAGAGTGTCGGTTGTCTCTCCTGGTGACCCTAGAACTAACAGGGAGTCGTGGTCACTGCCCTGCCCAGTAGGAGAAAGAGGCTTGGATCACAGATATCTTATCCTAGAACAAGATCCAAATCCAAAATTAGAAGGGCAGTTTCCACTGAATGCTTGTTGCTTTCACACCACCTTCTTGTGAAGTTGAAAAACTGAAGCCAAACCATCCTAAGTCAGGGACAGTGTTTACTTCTCCCCAGGGACAAGAGGCTCACACCAGGGTGAGCTGGGCTATTGGTGTGCTGAGCACACTGGTCGGCTGTGCAGGGCCAGCTGGGAAAGTCAGGAAAAGGAGAGAGAGCCAGGAAAGCCAGTTTGAATGCGCAGAGTTCGATATACTATACCACTTTTGTGCCTCACCATAACCCTTCAAAGAAGTGAAAAGCAGGAATTGTCGGATCCATTTCATGGATAAAGAAAAGCTCAGAAAGGTCAGAAGATTTATAGCCTGAGGTCACAAGGCTAGCGTGTAACAAAGCTGGACTTGGAAACCAAGTCCTCTAACTACAAATGCCTCATTCTCTCCACTTCGGCACACTAACTCATATCTGCCAAGTTCCTTCCCACATTTTAACTTTTTAAAATAAAAATCTGTGGCATTAAAGTTTGAGAATTAATGATGATTGGGTGGTGTACTTCATTTTATTAAAGGACTTGCTTCTTTGGTTGCTAAGTAATAGTCATAGCCCTAGACATTTTTAATAAAAAGTATGCAATAAAAATGCTAAAAATTATTAGACAACAAGGAAGGCATTTTATCAGACCTCATAGCTAATTAATAATATTTCTAATAAAACAAAAAATATTTCTAATAAAATACTAAGTAAATAAAAGAAATTTTTGTCTTGCTTTGGTAAATCAGGACACAATGTTAAAATTTAACCAAAATTGTTTCTGGAACATAAAGTTTCTGTGTCTCCTACATGCATGTATTTTGTCTGGGCTCTTGAGAGAGAATGGAGAAATAGGAAAGCATTTCATTCTTTTTAGCTTGTTTCCTTGAAAAGAAGCAAGAAATATTGGCTGTTGTGGTAGTAAATACCATCCTAGGTGTACGTGGAAAATTGCAGTTTGCATTTTAATTGGAAGTGCTTCACCATTTTATTAGGTAGTGATTTTTCCGCAACCTGGATAAATATGATTTGATGTCAACCATCATAATGGTAAGCAGAAAATACAAAGCTCTGGTTTTACTAATGCCAGCAACCACTACCTATACAGAGCAAGGTATATTTACTTAAAGGTTTCTAATAGGCCAGGGAGTGCCAATCCTTTACAGGGGAACCCATTACTGACACCAAAAGAGCCCTGCGAAGGAGCTGGTACTATTTCCCCATGCAACAGAGGAAGCAGCTGACCCTTGAGACTGGTTTAGGATTTTTTTTCAAGCAACTGGTCCATGATTTTACTTTTGTAAATGCATCAGTTTTTATTATGTACGAGCTTAAATCTAAGGATGTGGCAAAAGATTTGTTTTCTACTTTGAAAGCTAATTTTCACATACAAGCTACAGTGATACATTTTTTTTGCAGAGAGTAGGAGAAAGTTTATTAAATTATAGAAAAGTCATGAATTCTTTTCTAGAAGTCACTGTTTTTAAAGGCAAAATTTGGGGAGAAGGTGGGAATATTCATGGGGCCAGATCACCAACTCTTTCACATCCTTTGTAGACTTACTGTTCTGCGATTCTACAGTGTTATATTTAGGATCAAAATTCCAAGTGGAAGCTGCTTCTGTTTTTAGTAAGTTGACTTTGAGCTTTTTTCTTGGTGGCCTCTCATGGGATAAGTTTATGAGAACTGAGGCTGGTCGTGAGGAGAAGTTGGCACAGGAGATGTGGATTAGGGTCTCCGATGAGCATAAGCAGGAATACAAGGACGGTTGGCAATAGCACGTACTCTACAGGCAGGCAAGGATGGGGGCTCCCAGAAGCCACTGGCCTGCTCCAGAGATCAGGTCAGATGGGTCAGCAGATTCAAGATGGCAAACATGAGGTAGGGCCAAGATAATCTTAGAAGCAATAAAAGGGATGGAATAAAACCATTTTCAGATTTCCTGTAGTTTATTTGAGGAGCATGCACACTCTTTAAAGTGAGTTTTATATTACAATCACTCCCAGCTAACATGAAATCCTCTTATCTTGTATTTTTGGCATCCCCAAAGTTCTCTGAAAATAGTACAGTAGCATCTCCTCATGCATAGGCAGTAGTTCCTAGACTCTTAGTGGATGCCTGACACCTCAGACAGTACTAAAGTCTGTATATAACAAAGTGAATTGTTAAATAAAAAATGTA